>VFFE01007718.1:114181-233528 GCA_008921705.1 Burhinus oedicnemus
ACCTAATGAGGTTCAACAAGAGCAAGTGTAGGGTCCTGCACCTGGGGAGGAAGAATGCTAGGCACCAATATAGGCTAGGGGTGGACCTGCTGGAAAGCAGTTCTGAGGAGAAGGATCTGGGGGTCCTGGTAGACAGTAAATTATCCATGAGCCAGCAATGTGCCCTTGTTGCCAGGAAGGCCAATGGAATCCTGGGCTGCATAGGGAAGAGTGTGGACGGTAGATCGAGGGAGGTCATTCTCCTCCTCTACTCTGCCCTGGTGAGGCCACAACTGGAATACTGTGTCCAGTTCTGGGCTCCCCAGCTCAAGCAGGACAGGGAACTACTGCAGAGAGTCCAGAGTAGGGCAACAAAGACGACTGGGGGATTGGAGCACCTCCCTTATGAGGAAAGGCTGAGAGAGCTGGGATTCTTTAGCCTGGAGAAGAGAAGGCTGAGGGGAGACTTTATTCTTGCTTATAAGTATCTAAAGGGTGGGTTGAAGGAGGATGGAGGCGGACCCTTTTCAGTGGTTCCCAGTGACAGGACAAGGGGCAACGGGCACAAGCTGGAACACAGGAAGTTCCATTCAAACACAAGAACAAACTTCTTTACGGTTCGGATGCCAGAGCACTGGAACAGGCTGCCCAGGGAGGTGGTGGAGTCCCCTTCTCTGGAGATTTTCAAGACCCACCTGGATGAAGTCCTGAGTAATGTGCTCTAGGCATTCCTGCGTCAGCAGGGGAGTTGGACTAGATGATCTCTAGAGGTCCCTTCCAACTCTGAAAATTCCGTGATTCCGTGATAGAAGCTCAGCATCACCCAAACCACCTCTCCCTTTTTCAGATCTCTTCTGGCATCTTCCCTTTAACTTACTCCATCAGATCATTAGACAGAGCGCTTTACCTGTCCTCCTCATGGATATATACAGCCTTCACAAGCTTTATGTAGATTATCCAGCACTTAGAACAAACACTTTTTTTCTTCCTTGAATTTTATGCAATAACTTCTACGCCACCCAATGAGTATGTTGCTCACTGCTTTTTACTGAAGAAGACTTCAACCACCAATTCTTTTTGTGGTGGTGCCAGGCAATTATCCTTATGTACTTGATATATTTTAAGGGCAAAACATTCCCATAAATTATCAGACATTACTCCTAGAGTGGTATCCTTAAAAGGAACCTTCAGCCTTGTTTTGCATTTGGGTGCTCACACCACGGGTGGCTCTCCCCCTCCCTCCTTCCTCACTCACCTCGTGCAGGACAAGCCCCCATGTTCCCCCTCCCCAAAACACGACAGCCCAGACACAGCCACTTACACCGCACAAAAGCCCACTGCCTATTCTGAAGGTCTCACGTTCAGGTGATCAAACTGATGTTTCCATCATGCTTCCTGCTTCTTCAGTCTTTGCAAGAACATCTATCAGTGGGTTTTGATTCAGTGAAGAAACAAACTAGACATTGGTTCATGCAAACTATATAATAATCCCAGGCAGCCCACTAAATTTAAAGGCTTGAGATTCCATCAAAGTGAATCCTGTGAGAACAATACTGCAGTAATACATAAATTTTCTTTAAAATACTTGTAATTTGCCAGGTTTCTTCCAAAATTTCCATATTGCTGTTGGAAACAATTGCACACGCAAAGGACTTTGATGTGAAACACGTGTATGTTAGACAAGGTGAATCAAAGACTGTGTATCATGGTTTTTTCTATTGCATCTGGGAGTTTTTACCTGTTTTCAGCCACTATTTTATTGTAATGCCTAACTCTTACCCAGCCAGAGGAAGCAAACACTCCAGGCTTCATCAGAAGACTTTGTATTATTCTACTTTAATTCTGATGTAAAATGAAATTCATTTTGACTGAGGTTATCCATTTGCTCTTTGAAAAAGGGAAAACAAAAAAAAAAATCACATTGAGAGGAAAAACTTGCCTCCAATACTGTTGGTTTTGGTTATCAACTGTCCATCCCAGGCTTTGATGTGCCCTGCACTCAGTGACAAGATACCTTAGCAAAGAAACAAATCAACTGATAGATATCACACGACCAACAGAAAATTATTATTTTTTATATTCTCATTCTTTTAGAAGTTGTGCTGTCAAATCTCGGATTTCCTCCATGATACTTTGATCCTGCAGTGTGTGCCAAGCGCACCAAAGATTGCACTTGGTCTGTGACCACATGGCCCGTACTGCTCAGAGGGAAAATATCTGATCTGTTCTGCCCCATCCACCAACAGAGAAAATTATTATGAAGGCAAAGAGTGATAGAAAAGGAGAAAAGAACAATGGCATCTGCAGCGTATCTCCCAGAGCATAAGTACCATTAAAAACTCATTTTTCCCTTCTATCTCTCCTGACACCCTACAGCAGCGCTGGAAAGGCATTAAATCAGCCATGATGGAGGCTTGGGAACTGAAGATATCGGAACCCACTCCTGTGAGTAAGAAATGGGCAATCTCTCCCTTGTGCTTTTAGATCAGATTGTAGATAAATGGACATTACCACAGCCTGGACATTACCATAAAAACCTTCAGCTAATACTGATGCCTGCAAGAACAAGCAAGCCTGCTTGACTTTGACATCAAATGCTGCTTGAAAGAACAAGAGGCGGAGAAGTAAATAGAAACTTGATGTTGCTGCAAAGCTTAATGCAACTTAAAGGCACATTTGAAACCCATCAGGTTCAAACAGCACAGCTTTGTGCTGAAATGAGTTACCCACAGAATGTTTCGGTAATGCAACAAATAACCCAGACAGCCCAATATTACACTTTTTGTAGAGGGACAATTGGTATTTCCCACTGCTGATTTATCTCTTATACTAGCCGCTACGAACTGAAGATTCGACAAATACAATTCATCACCCGAGCTAAGGAGATGGTGCCTTCCAAATACCTCATGTTTTGCAGGGCATGGTATTTGCAAATCAGCAAATTGGATTTGTCCCTTTGAATTTGCCCCAGCAGCAGCTAGGAACCAGCAGCACTGCTGGGAAGAGCCATTTGCAGGATGAGAGAAGAGTCTAATGTCTCATTAAAAGTCCCTTGGTATTTTTTGAAATATAGCTGGTGTTAACTCTCATTTCTTGGCTGATTCGGAACTGGTAATTGCTAAAGCTGTTCAGCATTTCCTACTCCATTTCTGCCAGCGGCTGTTAGGGACTAAATACTGTCCCCAGTGGCAGATACTGTCTGTGGAAATGTCCTCCTCAGCCACAGGTGCCCAAGAAAGCGGGAGAAGGTATTGCACAGAAATTAAAACTTCCTCCGTTTCCTTTAGAAGATCTATGTAGGAAAAAAAGCCCTCCTGGAGCAGCACTGCTAGTTAAAGCCTGTGTAATTGAAGTTGCACACCGCAGACAGCGATTGGTCTCAACTCATAGGCATCCACGTGCAGGAATATCACACTTCTCCATAGCCAGGAAGGCTGGAACAACTGATTTACTCCAAAACACAGGCTTGTAAAGAAAAGCTAAGCTTATTTTAAAGACCTAATTACTCGGTCATGTTAATGATGGACCTGCCAGTGCACACTGCACCAAAAGCCTTTCAAGACTGCGAAGAAGTCCATCACCACAACCACGGGGCAAACTGCATCTGCTGCCAGACAGTTTGGTTGCAAGCTTAACCAGTGACATGCCACATATGTTCAAACCAGCAAAAGTCACGTGCATTTGTTCTCGTTAAGGTCCTAACAACCTAAAAGAGAAGGAAAAGGAAATCTTTTGGAAAGGGAAGCTTCGCAGTCTAATGGGGTTTAGAACAAAGAAAACAAAATACTTAAAAATGTCTATCCTGTCTATTGTTTTTATGGAGTATTCTGCTGTGCTTCAAGCTGAAATTCCCAATCAAATGCTTTTCACGTGCTACAATCACCTCTCTTCTCATAGACAAAAATACATTGGCATCTTTCTGATACTGAACATTTGGAAAACCATCTCAAAATACTATTTTGCCTTGCCAGGATATTGTATTTCAGACTGTGAAGTGACTTAAAGACACTGCCTTCAGATGTCATTATATGTCTTTCATTATTCTCCTCTGTGCTTACTACAGCTTACAAAAAACCAGCAATCTCACAGTTCTACAGCATCTACAGCACTACAGAGCCCAAACTGGGGTCAAAACTTGTAAAATCTTGGGTTTCCATCTGTGCATCTCTCATGCACTTTACAGCCAGCCCTGTTCAGCTCGGGTGTCTCAAACACGTTTACCCCATTACTGCTACCTGGCTCACACCCAAGCACTTGGGAGCAGATTCCTAAATTTAATGTTTGGGTGATGGTCTTCTGTAAGATAAGGGAGGTCTACAAGAAGCAGGGAGCACAGCAAGCTTCAGATGAATTTAAGTGACAATTGTGAAGCTCATGGTTTAGAAGTGCACCTGCAAAACAGAAGTAAAGCGCAGGCTGTGGAGGTGGCATCGCTCTGCGAGCACTGCATCCTGCCAGTACAGAGAGAGGGGAAAGGAAGATCAAAGCGAGACCCTTTTCCTGCTATTGTAAGTGTTACCACCTTTATATTTCTGAAACAGAAAAGAGAAAAGGTCTCGGTGCAGCTGAGAAGACAGAATAGATTTTTATTTTTCCTCCTTTCAATGAGCTGTGTGTGACTTACCTCCAACCACGGCTCCCGAGAGCATCGACAGCACCCACGCAGCTTAATCCCAGGGGATACCTGAGAAACACAGGCAGTATAGCGGGATACTGCAGGTAAACCATCTAGTGCCTTCAGAAGAGAAGGAAAAGGATATCCTGCTTGGAAAACTGTTCACCCTGTCATCCTGATTAATAAGTCTAAACTGCTTGTATTTTAATCAGCTGTGCTCTGCAAACAATTCACAGCAGAATTGTCAGCCACACGGAAATGGAGTTTTTAAGAGTATTCATAGATGTAAAATATATATATACATACACAGAAGAGCAAAGGCGCTGTATTTTATAATACTTCTGAGAAGTTATATGCATTAGATAGTGATCATTTCCAGTATCAACTATGACAGAAAGAAATTATAGGAAGGGGGAAGAAAAAGAGCACTTTAAGCAAATTAAGTTCACACTTTTGGGAAACAGATGCCTAACACTCACTTTTACCAGCAGCGCAGCTTCCAAGCCTTTCTTGGTGAGACCCACACACCGTTAGTTTTCTTCAAAACAAAAGCAAAGTGTCTTCAAGCATCACGTGGCCTCTCACAGAAGAGGAAATAAAGAAAAGAAGCATCTACATAACATCCCCATTTTAAACAAGATATTAATGCTGTAATAAACCCAGGAAAAATGCTCAGATGCAGCAGTGGCTGGTCCAAACCAACCCCGCTGCTAACACTGCAATGTCTCTTCCTCAGACCATGCCTGCTCACATTGAAAGAACAGCTGGAAAAAAACCCCAAACATTTCCAAAAAAATTAATCATTGCATTTACTCCAAAAGCAACTAAAAATAGCATCATTATTTTCTCAAAAGGAAGATACCTTGAAATAACAAGCCCGTTGTATACCTCTTGCCAGAAATAATCATTTACTCTTCTTTAACTAATTACATATTTACGTCCAGACTTTTTTCCACCTACACTGAGACAGTCACATAACCATGAAAGCTTTCCAAGAGGTTTGTATTGTGAGGTTTCTTTAGCAAATGAATTGTATAAGCTCTGCTATGTATATACTTAAATAAGCCTTATAATAAAAACAAATAGGACTAAAGGGCATTTCTGAAATTTGCTTTGCTTATTTTATAGTAAATCAATAAGGTTTTTATTCAGGTTCTCCAGGAGGCTGCTGCAACCTTTCCTGAGCCAGGGTTGGGGTCAGCTGACTTAGCAGCCACAAACATATTTTAACACCGCCGCTATTGTAGGACTTTCTAACCAAAACCCCTTTCACATCCCCGGATGCTGTAGCGATTGCATACAGCGCAAATGAGCAGGACCTCCTGCAGATCAATGCCCCTGTGCCATAAGTCCAAAACACACCAGTCGTCTTTGGGAAAAAGCAGTATCCCCACGGCAAAGAAAGCAAAAAGTTGCTCCAGCAATTCCTTACCGCAGAAGGGACACACGGTTTGCATCGACAGCTGCCAAAGATGCAGGAAGAGAAAACTATCTGATTTCTTTTCCTTATGTGTGTCGATAAAGAAATACATCAGCAGAAACTGGTAGCAAAAGTCTTCAGTGCTCTTGTACAAACACAGCAAAGCTGTGGCCAGCCAGCAGGACTGAGCACACTCGTTACAGGATTCAAGACTTGGATATTAATGAAATGGTCACATTAGCGTGCTGAATTTATCTGGTTTTAAAAGGAAGAGTGTGTCCTCATCTCTGCTTAATTTCCGCAAAGCAAACTGCAACAAAATTTCAAGCTCGCCATGGCATCTGGATTGACATTTAGTTGTAATGAGAGTAGCCTGTCAGAGCGCAAAGCTCCGAGGTCTTATATAAACCTTTACATCAGCTTCATTTAGTGGAACATGACAGTAATTGATGTGTAAGTGACATTTTAAAGGTAAAAATCAGATAAATTCTTATGTGCTCAGGCACTCCTGTGACAAGGTAGCCCAAAACCATGGGGTATTTTAGCGTATTTTCAGGACTCAGTGTGATTAAAAACTTCTCGCCCCATTTGACCAACTGAAAAAAAAATGCCACAGCAGGAGCTGACATCTAATTTTCAGTTCCACTCCCTGAACTTAAAATAACGTTTGATCCTGATTTCAATCCCAGCAGTGTAAATCAGAGTAATTTCATTATGTAAAACCAGCATGGGATTTTGCTCCATAGCTTTACCTTGGAGAAGTAATTTTAAATTCTTATTTGCAATAAACTAACAATTTCTATGCTACCCAGTGGAAGAAACGGGGTGTTTAACAAGGAACATACTTGGACTAAAATTAACAGCAGCTCTTTGGTGGTATCAAACAATCTGGAAACAGTTGCTATGTGTTACTACCTACAAAGCTGTAATCCTTTCTCTTCTGTCAAGTGCTAGCATGAAGACCTCCTGAAGAAAATCAGAAGGAATGGGGGTGGGGGAGGGGTCAGGAACAGAATATCTAAGTGTAAGTGAAAGGTTTTGTCTTTGGCAAAAGACAAAATGCTTCAAAATGATGGTTAAGAACCAGATTTGAGGTTGAGCACAGTACTGGCTCGGCTTTTGCCAAAGGCAGAAAAGGCTGGATATCCATTGTCACTGGAGAGTGAAAATGAACCACAGAAGCAGCAGAATATTTGAGCTATTTTGCCCCCACTAATGTACCACCTCCGCTCGCCTGCCATTCTTGCTTTGCTCTGTTAGCCCAACTCCTGCTGATATGCTCAGTGCAAACAGAACAAATCCGAGCTGTCAGAGCCTTTACTCTTACAGGGCTACAATAAACAAAAAAAGCAGAGACAAAAGTTGAGACCACTTTCCACCTTGACGGCACCAGCCAGCTAAAAGAAATATTTCACCAGACATCAAACTTCCAAGGGCCATCTGCCCCCTGCTCTCTGTACAACCCTCCAATGACTTAAGAAAATGAAGAGAGGAGAATATTTGTATTTTATGCCTGTTTTCCATCACCCAGCTGTGACAGAGTAGCCAGCAAGAGCAACGTTAGAAAAACACAGCGGTAATCCAATTCGTGCCCACAAAATTATAGGCTGTTAAAAATAAATCACAGAGACCTTACGAGTCAAGCAAAATGATCTATCTCTGTAAATGAAGGTGGAAAAGACATCTTTCAAACCCACTTAACAGTAATGGGTAAAAGCAGTGAAGGCCGTTAAATAGCAAAATGAAGGGGAAAAATCATAATTAAGAACCCAATCATGTTTTAGCTCTCAGCAAAAATTTTGACTTCCAATTAATTCCTAAATGTCCTGTTTGAGCAAAGGGAAAAAAAAAAAAAGAAGTGAAACTCTGCAGAATCTGCTGTTTGCACAAGGTTTCACTCTCATGCAGAGATGCAAATCCGGGTTTTCTTTTTGCGTTTGTACAGATGGCAAATGATATACTGGCAACAGACAACCTTCCCGTAATGCTCCATCAAATGCCAGCTTTGAAGAAGATGGAGATAAAGAATAGTTTTGTTTAAAAAGAAATATCATTACTTGTGCTTCTTGCTCTGCTGCTATGTTTTCTTACAAAATGATGTTGTGATGCTAAGCGCACAGTGATTTCCCTCATGCACTGGCTGCACGTGAAACACATCAGATACTGATCAGAGATGTTTTTTCCACTGGGAGCAGTTTTGACTTATTCACCAAAACACTGCATGAAATACTGCACCCTATAAAAGCGAGGAAAAGAAAAACTGTCTGAGCAAAGACACTTGAAGCACAGCCAAAAATAAAGCTCCCTAACTCCCTGCTGCCACAGGAAGGAAACTTTTGGGAAGTAGGTGCTCAGTACCCTCTCAGAGACAGTTTGGAAAATGAGATTTCACCAAAAATTGATCCCTTCTGTTAGAAACTTATTGACCTTGTTGACATCTTTGGATTTTATTTCTTTTTTAACTCATAAAGCAGCATTGATTTAAGAAGAAATCACTGGAGAATTTTCCAATGGCCACAAAAATCCACTATAAACTTCTACTCCATTTTAATCACAAGTGCCAATGCACTTTCTAGTGATGTTTTTTTATTATTCTGGGTGAAAAAAGAGGGGAGATAAAGCAAATAAACATCAACAAAAAGGAAAAAAACCCAAACAAACATGAAAAACTTGCCGAAAACCATACAGAGGCTGCATTTTCTGATCACTTCAACTCCTCACTGGATGCACCAAGCAGCTTCTTGCATCACAGGACAGAACTGCCTCAAAAGCATCTTTAAATGCTAGAGATGCTAAAACTGACACACAAGTATGCATGTATTTGCTTTATGCAAAGCATTAAAAAAAGGGAATAAAAAAAACATACAACCTATTAAAAGTTGATTTACTCTGCTTTTAAAACAATTCAATGCATTTTGGGGGCTGGACTCATGATATGCAAACTATTAATGATGGAGGCACCACAGCTGCGTGTGGGAAGAACAGGCCAGAGGTCTCTGCGAGACTGAAGACGCCTGCCACAAATCATCCTCGTGCCTTGACTGGGAAACTGTGTGGTTTGTTTTATTAAGACTAAATTAACACAAATATATTAAATAGCACCAAGTTTAAGACAATGAATTAAGCTGACAGAAGCCAAAATACTGAAAGCTGGTTTCTGTGGGCAGCAAATTCACTCCATGACTCACTCTCTCCAGTATCACCAAAGGGTGAATGGGATCTAGGTGGTCTGGACACAGCTACATCAGGACACATCTGGCTTATACAGAACATTCAGCAGAAGCTATTTTTTGCATTAATTGAACTTTTTTCTAGTAGTCGCTTGGTACCAAATTAAAAAAAATACTAATCAAACCTGTCAAAAACGGTAAAGTGATACTGTAGGGCTGATGGTTTTCAAGGCAAGCACATAACTCCATCATCACAGCAATCTCTGGCACAGCCCGTATACAGCGAAAGGTTTAAAATCCCATGCTGATCTGCTTTGAGCACCTTTGATACACACCAACCCACTCCTGCACCACAGACAAAGGTTTGAAAGCTTCAGCAGAAAAACTGGATGGCCATCAGTTATTTGAACCCATATGAGCCAGACATGGTTTCAGGGTACTTCTTGTTTATTTATCTGCACACCCACTTGTCCACAAAACATAGAGCCCCCTTGGAATAATGGCACATAACTTATTAGGATGAAAATATTACATGGTGAAAACATTCATCTAGAGAACATCTGCGAAGTGTGACAAAAGCAGCCACGTGAGCAGCATCTCTAGCTATCTATAGCCAACTACAACCTTTCTAGGTGTCTTCTTTCCTCTGGATACACCTCAAATTTCTCAACTTCACCTAGTTATGTTACAATTATACAGTTAAAAGTGAGATGGGTATTTGTGTATTTTTTGCAATAAAATTATTAGAAAAGGTTTAACAGGCTTCACTGTATATTAATTGAATCAAAAATATGAGTTTTCTTGGAAGCCTCTACCAGAAATATACATCCAACAGAATTTGGGGCTTCACATCATAAGAATTAAGAACCTACAAACTGAAAACTGTGATCATGTTTCTCTTCACATTTTTGTACATTTTTGGCACTAAATTTGCTAATACACAAGTAAAATATACTTCTTTATTTAAAACTAGGAAAAAAACACGCATTATATTAGAAAACTTGCCAGGAACTTCCCTAAAGATACTTCAGGATCCTACAGAAACATCTCTTTCTTTTCTGGTTGTTTATTATTTATAGATACAGGGAGGTTTTTATCTTGGAACAATTCATGTAATGTAGCTCTTTTTCAGATTGAATTCTTGCCGAGATACGGCCTCTTCTTGGTTCTTTGTCTACAAGTTCAGCGAAAGAATTCAGACAGTTTCAAAAAAACAGTGTTACTCTCATTTGCAGACAAACAGAGAAGGTGACAAAGGTTTAGCTACCACAGAATTTCAAGAGAACAGATGAGAAGAAGAAAAAATCTTCGCACCGAGTCTTCAGAAAATCAGCTCTGTAAAATAAAGGAATCTGAGCTGACTGGGTTTGTTTTTTTCCAGGCTACACAGTGCCTATGACAAAAGCTCATCTAGAAGTAAGAGGATGATCCATTTATCTCAAATGAATAGAAAATGCCATATGTTTCCATCTCCAGATGATTTCACAAAGAACATTTTCCTTTGTCAAAAGGATCAAATAACTATATGATTGCATTAGGTAGTTAGTGTGTAAATAACTACAATAATTTCACATTGCAAGTGCTTTTCTTGCATATACTATAGAAGTATCTATGCTTTTACACAAATCTATAGTCAAAATACTAAAGAGTATATTGCATACAGACACTGCTGATTCAGCTCATTAATAAATTGTATATTCCTGATTCATTTTTAATCCAGCCTGTCATTTCTTTTTATGCATATCATACCTGAATTCATCTATAGCCTACTTCTGGTAAAAATACATGCCGACACCTGTCTGGCACATATATTTAAAGTTTAAAACAGGAGTATATTTTAAATAAATCTGAACATCAAGTACAGAAATAATCCATCAAACTAAATGTGAATAGAGGTAACAAGAAAAAAAAGCATGCAAACCTTAACTTCAAGACTACATTATTTGAGTGCTCAGCTCTCCTATTTTTCACTTGATTTTGTTTGCTTTGAAAAACATCAATCTTAGGCATATGAAAAAGCAACACTCAAAAAGCAGGAAGCGATGCCACTGGCTCGCAGAGATGTCGGCGTGGTCTTTGCCTGATACAAATGGGGACAATTCCCTAGATTTCAGGGGGTCTGTGGCAAATGACTGCTCTCAGAAACTGGCCCATCATCTTCATCATATACTCCGCTCCTGCATCCCCCAGACCACAGCAGTGATTTCTCCTGCTTCTGCCACAGGCTTTGTCTGAAGTGCCGTTATCAGCCCCAGACACGTCACCTATTCCATTTTCAAAAAGGGAATAGCAGAGCCACAAAAATATCTTACAGCATAAAAAGCTCCTCTTCAGGTTTATTCTTCTTACCTTCAGACAGAAGCTAAGGATGTAATACTGCTGTCTAAAATATTTAAAAACAAAAGCAAAAAAAAGCAGAAATGGAAAAAATATTTTTCTCTACAGGATCTAGGGGATCAGAAAGTGATGTAGCAACAGATTTCTGCCACTCTTGCTACCCACATGCTCAGGACTACTTGAAAAAGGAGGGCAGTTAGAGTAAAAGCTGTAATTTTTGTTACAAAAACTTCACTTTATACAACAGAAATTTGTCCTTTTATAGTTTGTTTTATGCCAAATTCATGCACCTGAAAGCAGACACCGTCTCAGTATGTCCCTGTAACCACAGGGGACGGAGAGAGACAAGAGGGGAGAACACCAGACATTTTGGTCACCCTCTTTCAGTGACCCTCAAACTTTTCAGGGAAGGGGGAGATGTCATGAGAGGTAGGTACATACAGAGAAGTTCACAGCCAGGAGGACATCCCTAGTTCTGAATTGTGACACCCCATCAAGTAAAGATGATGTCCAGAGGGCTCTTTTACACATCCAATGCAAACCCTGCCTGACGCTGATGGTACATCTTCTCAGGGGGTTCAGAGTGGCCAAAAATGAGCCACGTTCTGCTTCAAAGGTTGTTTTCCAAAACCTGCACACTTGCCCAGCTAATTAAACAGAACAGAGACAAACCAGTGGGAACTAGCAAAGTAAAAGATTTTCCTCCCTGTGCTTTTTTGCTGACAAAACAAAACAGTGAAAAAACTCTCTAGAGAACGGTTTAAGAGGGATCAACAAATACCAGCTGCTAATGAAGTGTGTTGCTTTAGCTATCTCATTGCCTTATGTTCAAGGACCAGGATGACTGCAAACATCTCCTGCATGCAGATTGAGAGCAACATTATTGACAGTGGTAGGACAGACACACTGAGATGACAGCAGCTTCCTCGAGCGTAGGCACAACAGCATAAAGATATTACTAAAAGCAAAACAGAGATGAATTAAACGTAAGTACATTTATGCAGATTAAACATCAGGAGGAAATGTCTGCAATAGCCTCTCTTTTTGACAGTAAGGACAGAGCAACACCTGCTGCCTTTGATTCCCTTGAATTTAAAGGATCAAGTTGCCAGGCCTGAAAGGAGATGGCAAGTCCAGGGGGGAAATCAGAGGGCAATCAGTAAATACTACAAAAAACAGAAGGGAGAAGACAGAGTCACATGCAGATGTTACAAGGAGTACCAGAAAACAGTATTTTGTATTTTCTCTGAAACATCAGTTTCTCCACTCCCCTCTCCCTGCTAGCCTGGACCACCTTTGGAGGAGGAAGATGAAGGGTGAGCGAGCATGGACTGTAGGGACACCAGATGGCCCCAACAGGAGGAGACCACCGTCTCCCTACAGCCTCAACCCAATAGTTCAGAGACAAGAAAAATACCTTCCTTTCACCGAGACCCTTCTCTTCTTCGAGCAACAGAGAAAAGCAGCCAGCTTCTGCGTGATGCAATTTTGTTTCCACTCTCCTCCAGGGAGAAAAGGGAAGCAAAATGGGTTTTTTCCTCCAGAACCTGGGGCAAAAATAATATGTATTTGACCTTCATGTCTAATCCCTTGTAGGCTCACCTTCCTCAAGTATACTAGAAGCTGACATGCCTTAAGCCGCAAAACAATCCTGAACTAGAAATCCAGATGGTTTAAAAAACCCGGTGGCAAAAAAGCTCCTAGGTCCTCTGAGATGTGCAACTAGAAGCCATCCACAACCATAAAACCCTTAACGCCTCTGAAAATGTGACGTCAGGAAAGCCTGAAGGCATGGTGCTCACTCTGCAGACACGGCGATGCTTGCCGATGGCAAATACTGCACCTAAACTCCTGCCTCAGCCGTTGCTTAAGCAAACTTTTGCTAGCTCCTTTTTCAATGTCCTTTTCAAAAAGTCCTGCTTCTCATGTTCTGTCATTTAATCAGTCATTCAAATGGACAAAAGGAGCACTATAACAAGGAACACAAACTTTGCCTTTCCACACAGACCTGGTGTAAATACAAGTGCAGCTAATCGTACATGAGCCATAGAAGGGTCTCTGCCTGGGAGCCCAACTAAGCCATGAAGGCATTACTTTATTTTCCGTTCTTTTTTTTTTTTTTTTTTTAAAAAAAAAGCATCACATGAGAGTGTGTGCAAAGCTGCAGAAATTATTATTAGTTTCTATTATTAAAATAACCCAACTTTTTACTGGAGGGTTTTCTTTTGTTTTCTTAAGTAACAAAAAAGCTATTGTTTCTATTCAAAACCAGAAAATATGGTGCCAAAGTAAGATCAACATTTCTGAAGGCTTTCTCTGGATTTCCGTTGAATAAACACTTCACCTAGTTCATATAAAGAGCTTAATTTTTTTTCTTTTTTAATCTGCCTCAAACATACATTACTGTGCTACTGCTTGGCACAATGCAGACAAACAGACTTGCTAAAGTGATATATTTCTGTGCGAACACTTGATTACTGTACGGGCAGGAGATTTGATTACTTTCTCCCTGGGGATGCATTGTATATTTAGATATCTTTCTATGGGTAACGACTGGCTTATTTAATTTCCTTGGTGAATAAATGTATTTAATATAGGTGGAAGTAAACATCCCAAAACCAGAGCCCTGCTGTTATCTGCACAATGTAGATATATGTGCATAGGGGTACTCGCCCACAGACCTCCCTTGGGGAACAGGGAAAGGGACGGGGAAGGACTATACGAACCTCTGCTGGAAAGCAAATGGGAAAGCATCAGCAAAATGAATTTTGCAAACTCTTTTTGCTTATTCAAAAATAAAGCAAGCAGTCTCCAAAACTGAGAACATTTCATGTAAACAACACTATCCAGGATCCAGAATGTGTTATGCAGCTTCTTCATTTCTCTAAAGCGGTTTTCACGCGACTCCACAGCAGCAGAGCTAATCAAAATGCATTACAATATTAATATTTCATGCCAGAGCCCACCCAACAGGTGCTCCCAGCAGAGAGGGCTGGAGAGAGGCAGTTGCACAGATAACGAGGAGCCCTGACATGTCACTGCATGTAGGCGTTACTAGGAGGCTTAGTCCTAGAGGGAGCAAAGGAACTCCCTTATATTAACAACTGCATTAAATATACCCCTCACTAGTGCAAAGCCCAGGCAGGTGAAGCTACTCGTCTTTCCCAGGGCCTCCTGGAGCAAGGAGAGGGGGCAAGAGCTATAGAAGCCTCCTCTGGGTTGGAACAGATGTGTATCAATGCACATACACATCTAAAACTTCTACATACAGCCTACGGCCAAATACCAAACCAGGACTGTCCACACTACCAACTCTGTTGATATAGTCCAAATTATTGATAGATTTGCCCAGTAAAGGGAAAGTCCCAAGACACATTCACACAGCACAGCAACATTGCTTTAGGCTGGACAAGCAGCCCACAGCAACATAAAGATGACTCTGCCACTGAATTTGCAGCACTAAAATGGCATATTAAAGCATGTTTTCCTTGGAACATCTCTGAATTTTTGCATGGCACTGTCATATAGTATTTGTCACCTGCAGCGCTGTATACATACTGGAAAAAAGCTGATGCTCTCCAGGATAGACGAGACTTTCAGTAGAAATCGTTAAGTTTAGCGTGACGTAAGGATTGTAGGGGGGCTAACATCCACCTCCCACATATCACACCCCCATAAGCTACACCAAATTATATCAGCGAACAGGATTTATAAACACCACAAGAATTTCTGCAAGAACGGAACAGACAAGGAGATTTTAAGCTAGATTACTGTATGGATGCTCACAAACACTGTAGTATATAGCTTGTGTATGTACCTAAATCAGCCACCAGCAAAGATGCAACTCTGCACCATACAGAGGCCAAAGCAAGAAGTGAGTATTTTTGGAAAAAGTGAGAGAGACTCTAGACAAGAGCCTTGACATCACCCATCTTCTTTGTGTTGAAGCAGGTGGGTGGGTGCAAAGTTACACAAGATGACAAGTTATGTTCCCTCCATACATCCACAAGATCTTAATGCTTCATGGGTACAAGTTAAAACTCTTTTCTGCTTGCAATTATTGTGCAAGTACCTCGCATCCAACAGCTAGTCTGGATCTCTGTCAGTCTTCCCAATATTTAAGTGCCTGAACTAGATATTCGGTATTTAAAGAGCGGGTAGGTGGCAGAGCAGTTTGAAAGAGTGAGAAAGTCCATAACATAATGAGAAAGGGACAACAGGAATAACATCAGCTCATTTCTCTTAGAAGATGAGGGCACATGAAGTAAAAGATGAAAATAAATGTGTTATAACAGGAGCCATTATCATCACTGCCCAAAGAAATTTTATTTTGCAACCCTATGCAAAAAAAAAAAAAATATTCTCAGCTAACAGAAAAACACATTTTTTAGATGAGCTTTTCCTTCCTCCCATTGCTGAACATGGACTTCCCATGATATAGGAAAGGTGTTTCCTCCACCCAGTGAAGCAACGCAAATGAGTGAGAGAGTAGCTGGCACGATGACAGATGGTATCAACATCTTCATCCTGCCATGGAGGGGCCAAGAACACACAGGGAAAAGGGTGCTGAAGAGCCCATTAGCAGGTGGTGTCCAAATTAGACCCAGACTGGAATCAAAAGCATGTCATGTTACTAACAGTAGCAGCACAGCGAAAAATACTTCTGTTATGATTTCCAGTGAAAGAAGCATGTTCCCATCTGCAAGTGTCACCCAAAAATAATGGCACAGCTTCGAGGAATGCCATCAGCCCGTCCTACTGATGGAGTACCCAAAGCACATCCCCTGAGCAGGGAGCTGAAAACAAAGCAAACTCATTTCTGCTCAGATAAGAGCACTGAAGAATTCCTTTAGGGGTGTGTACATATTTGTGTGTGTGTGCACATATATATTTATATATATATATATGCTAAGCATTCAGAAGGTTTGAGGGCCAAAGTGTCATAAAACTTTTTCTCCCCTGGTTCATCTCTACTGCTATAAAGCAGTTTTCAGCACAGCTCCAGATTAAATACAATGCAATGTCACTAAAATTCATGTAACATCTGCACCAGAAGGCTGCTATGGAGGACTTAGACAAAACAGCATGGCCAAGAAGGAAAAAACATCTGCCCACTTGTTGTGGTTTAACCCTAGCTCGCAACTGAGCACCATGCAGCTGCTCACTCACTTCCCCCACAGTGGGATGGGGGTGAGAATCGGAGTTGAGATAAAGACAGTTTACTAGGCAGAGCAAAAGCCGCATGCACAAGCAAAGTAAAATAAAGAACTCATTCACTGCTTCCCATAGGCAGGCAGGTGTTCAGCCATCTCCAGGAAAGCAGGGGTCCACCATGCATAACCGTTACTTGGGAACACAAACACCGTATCTCCGAACGTCCCCCCCTTCCTCCTTCTTCCTCCAGCTTTATATGCTGAGCATGACATCGTATGGCATGGAATAGCCCTTTGGTCAGTTGGGGTCAGCTGTCCCAGCTGTGTCCCCTCCCAGCTTCTCGTACCCCCCGCCAGCCTACTCACTTGGTGGGGTGGGGTGAGAAGTAGAAGAGGCCTTGACTCTGTGTAAGCAATGCTTGGCAATAATGAAAACATCCCTGTGTTATCAACACTGTTTTCAGCACAAATCCAAAACTTAGCCCCATGCCAGCTACTATGAAGAAAATTAACTCTATCCCAGCCAAAACAAGCACACCGCTTCCGAAGGACAGTGGTTAACACACACCTCCCTCATATCCCACGGTATCAGTGCTGATGCACAAAGAGCCACTCAGAAAATACAACCTGTAGTATACTATAAAGCCTGCCGATACTAGTCCAGGGCTAAAGTCAGATGAGCTCAGGAGCCACAACCTCCCAAGGAATATAAAAGCTCCTCCACTCATCTCGACTGCCCTGACTCCAGAAAAAAATCTCCCCAGCCTCTGATCCCTACGCAGCAATTACAGTTGGAAATACTTTGCTCGATAAATTAAAGCGAGTTCTGGCAGAATGAGACAGACAAGTTAAAGGGCAAAAAAACGCATATCAGTGATGCAGCTAAGATTTTTTTTTCTAGTATATTTTTATCTCAGTAATCACACTGTACAAGTACAGAGACTTCAGAGATTTAAACCGTTTGCCTCAAACCCCAGCTAAGGTTCCCTACAGGGGACTACTCGGAAAAATTAATCCAGATTAATATTGAATAGTTATTTATCCTCCAGCGTCTGCACAGGCTCTTCTTCAGAACAGCGCGGCTTTCATGTGGTTTGCTTCATTGGCATTACAGGTGAGTCAACACTAAACCGAGCCAGGGAGACTTTAAATCCAAACAAGAATATCCCTGCAGAGGTGTAACTCACCGTTCACCCCTTTTCCACAGGGATTAGCCCTCCTGGACACCCCCACACAGCACATGTGCAGCTCAGGACTCTGTGCCTTGTGTTGCAAAACACTTAGCATGTGATTTAATCACATCATGTGAAACAATACTGCCGAAAGTTAAAATTGTATCAGTCTGTATTTTGTCCTCAGCTATAAATTTTGCACTCTGAACTTAAAATCATCCCATCGGCTCTGTCCCGGCAAAGGGGTAAGGGCAGAAATGTTACTGTGGATGGAAGGTGAGGAAAAAGGGTTTTCTTGCCCCAACCACTACAGTCTTAGTCGAGTCAAGTCAGCACTCCCCTGGCATTTGGAAAAAGAGAGGTTAAGGAGCAAAAGATAGTGTCAGGCACCTCCTCCTTCACCAAAGGGAGGGCAGAAGACAGAAACAAGGCTAGAGGAAGGACTCTGTCTTTAAACAATACAAATTAAACAAATATGAAGAAGGGGATAAATATAGAATCATAGAATGGTTTAGGCTAGAAGGGATCTTAAAAGATCATCTAGTTCCAATCCCCCTGCCATGGGCAGGGACACCTCCCACTAGACCTGGTTGCTCAAAGCCCCATCCAGCCTGGCCTTGAACACCTCCACGGATGGGGCAGCCACAGCTCTCCTGGGCAACCTGGGCCAGTGTCTCACCACCCTCACAGTAAAGAATTTCTACCTGAGATCTAAATCTGCCCTCTTCCAGTTTGAAGCCATTACCCCTCGTCCTGTCACTACAGGCCCTTGTAAAAAGTCCCTCTCCAGCTTTCCTGTAGGCCCCTTTCAGATACTGGAAGGCTGCTCTAAGGTCTCCCTGGAGCCTTCTCTTCTCCAGGCTCCACAACCCCAACTCTCTCAGCGTGTCCTCATAGCAGAGGTGCTCCAGCCCTCTGATCATCTCTGTGGCCTCCTCTGGACCCACTCCAATAGGTCCATGTCCTTCTTATGCTGGAGGCTCCAGAGCTGGACACAGTATTCCAGGTGGGGTCTCACCAGAGCAGAGTAGAGGGACAGAATCACCTCCCTCGCCCTGCTGGTGATGCAGCCAAGGATGCTGTTGGCCTTCTGGGCTGCAAGTGCCCATTGCCGGCTCATGTTGAGCTTCTCATCTACCAACACCCCCAAGTCCCTCTCCTCAGGGCTGCTCTCGATCCATTCTCCACCCAGCCTGTATTTGTGCTTGGGATTGCCCTGACCCATGTGCAGGACCTTGCACTTGGCCTTATTGAACTTCATGAGGTTGGTACGGGCCCATCTCTCAAGCCTATCAAGGCATCTCTTCCCTCCAGCGTGTTGACCGCTCCACACAGCTTGGTGTCATCAGCAAACTTGTTGAGGGTGCACTCAATCCCACCATCCATGTCGCCAACAAAGATGTTGAACAGCACCGGTCCCAGTACTGACCCCTGAGGAACGCCACTCATCACTGGTTTCCACTTGGACATCGAACCATTGACCACAACCCTTTGAGTGTGGCCATCCAGCCAGTTCCTCATCCACTAAGTGGTCCATTGGTCAAATTCATGTCTCTCCAATTTAGGGACCAGGAAGTCGTGCAGGACAGTGTCAAGTGCCTTGCACAAGTCCAGGTAGATGACATCTGTTGCTCTCCCCTTATCCACCAACACTGTAAACTCATCATAGAAGGCCACCAAATTTGTCAGACATGACTTGCCCTTGGTGAAGCCATGTTGGCTGTTACCAATCACCTCCTTATTTTCCATGTGCCTCAGCAAAAATTCCAGGAGGATCTGCTCCATGATCTGCTGGGAACACAGGTGAAACCGACCAGCCTGTAGTTCCATGGGTCTTCCTTTTTTCCCTTTTTGGAAAATAGGGTTATATTTCCCCCTTTTCCAGTCACTGGGAACATCACAAGACTACCACAACTTGTCAAACGTAATGGAAAGCAGCTTAGCAACTTCATCCGCCAGTTCCCTCAGGAGCCGTGGATGGATTTCATCAGGTCCCATGGACTTGTGTACCTTCAGGTTCCTTTGATGGTCTCATATTTGATCTTCATCTGCAGTGGGCAGTTCTTCATTCTCTCAGCCCCTGCCTTTGCCTTCTGTGACTTGGGCAGTGTAGCTAGAGCACTTGCCAGTGAAGACTGAGGCAAAAAAATTGTTCAGTACCTCAGCCTTCTCTATATCCCAGGTGATCAGGTCTCCCATTTCCTTCTGGAGAGGGCCCACATCTTCCTTAATCTTCCTTTTATTGGTGACACACTGACCTTGGAGGAGGTGATCCTTGAATACTAACCAGCTTCCTCAGGCCCCTCTCCCCTCCAGTGCTTTACCCCATGGTACCTTACTTAGCAGATCCCTGAAAAGGCCAAAGTCTGCTCCCCTGAAGTCCAGGGTGGTAACCTTGTTGTGCATCCCCTTCACTGCCCTAAGGATCTTGAACTCCACGTTTCAGGTTCACTGCAGCCAAGGCTGCCCTTGAGCTTCGCATTCCCCACTAGCCCCTCCTTGCTGGTAAGGACAAGGTCCAGCATAGCTCCTCTCTTCATTGCCTCCTCTACCAGCTGGAGAAGGAAGTTGTCATTGACGCATTCCAAGAACTTCTTGGACTGCTTGTGCCTTGCTGTGTTGTCCCTCCAGCAGATATCCAGGTGGTCAAAGTCCCCCATGAGGACCTGTGAACATGAGGCTGCTCCTATCTGTCTGTAGAAGGCCTCATCCGCTCTGTCATCCTGGTCAAGGTGGCCTGTAGCAGACCCCCACTGTAACATCACCTGTCCCTGTGTTCCCTTTAGCTCTTGATCAGCTCTTGATCCATCCCCAGGTGGAGCTCCATGCACTCCAGCTGGTCACTGACATAGAGGGCAACACCCCTTTCTCATCTCCCCTTCCTGTCATTCCTGAAGAGCCTGTATCCTTCCATTTCAACACTCCAGTCATAGGAGCCATCCCACCACATCTCTGTGATGCCAATGAGATCATAGCCCTGCAGGTGCGCACACGTTTCTAACTCCTCTTGTTTGCTGCCCATGCTATGTGTGTTTGCATAGAGGCACTTAAGCTGAAGCTGACTTACTGGCTGGAGTGGCTGCAATTCCTTTGTGCTGCTCTCCAGGGGCCCTTCCTTGGAGGTGTTTTATCCGTGTTTCCCTGTTGGCTCCTATTGCCTCAGGAGCCCCTGGCTCATCTCCATAAGCCTTCGAGTGTGCTGCAGTGTACCTGGGACATGTCAGAGCAACAGGCTGAGCATCCTCACTAGCACCCCATCCCTCAAACCTTGGTGTGTCATCCCTTGACTTGTCACGGGCAAAGCCTGATAATACCCCCCTCCCCCATCAAGTCTAGTTTAAACCTCTGTCAATGAGCCCCATATGGGCAAAGACCCTCCTCCCCCTTTGAGAAAGATGAACCCCATCTGACGCCAGCAGGCTTGGTGCCATGTAGGCCATCTCATTCTTGAAAAACCCAAAACTGTGGTGGTGACACCAGCCACAGAGCCATGTATTAACAGACTGAGCGACCCTGTTTCTTCCAGTGTCGTTGCCCACAACTGGAAAGAGAGAAGAAAAGATAACCCTGTGCCCTAGATTCCCTCACTAACCATCCCAAGGCCCTGAAGTCTCTTTTAATCACCCTTGGACTACAGGTTGCAACTTCATCACCACCCACATGGGAAAGCAGCAGTGTGTAATAGTCTGAGGGCCACAGACATACCAGCATGGGTAAATCTTATTCAAACTCATTTGCTTACTCTTTAATTAAGTAAACTTGAAATAAGTGTTCCAAGCCATAAGTAGCCCTACCGCTAAATCTTGTCCAAATATATTGCTCTTGCTAGCCAATGGGGAAACCTGGATATTGCCACTGTAAAAAGGAAATCAGTTCTCCTCTACATCTCTGTGGTTTCCGTCTGCCCTTTCTTGCGTGATCTCCTTTCGGAATTATTATTATTTTATGAAAATGGTTAGGTCCTTCTGTAAAACAAAACAGCAGGGAGAAATGCCCTTTAATGGTTATTTGCAAAGTAAGGTTTGTATTTACATCAAAATTGAGGCTAAAGGCATGTAACACCCCTAAAATAAGTGTTCAGCATGTGTTAAACGCAGTGTGAAGAAGTCTCAACACATGCAACCTTCACTGCTGAAAGCCTGTGTGCAATTTTCTATGCTGCTGAAGAACAAAAACTTCTTCCCTAAAACAAATTACTGTTACTAGGCAGTAACATTATCTTTTAGCATCTTGCCGTTTACTGTTTCCTTATTAGCATTCAGGTCCATATGAGCATGATGAAATCTTTAACATTGCAATGTTCTTTGGCCAAGGTTTTGCACAGTCAAGGCCAAAATACCAATAGACTCAAATTTCTCCCCCTGTGCTCTAGTCCCAGACTAACAGAACTGCTCCATTATTTTCATTATGAAAAAAATTAAAACAGTCTACAGAGATACTGATCACTGAGTGCTTTAACTACACTGCAGAACCAATATAACAATGTAATTTGCTCAGATGTCAAAATATCCTCATAATGCATTCAAACAAAAAGCATAGGCCATCACACACAGCCTGGTGACTTTTAACCAACTGAGCTGGCGCCTAAACGCAAGGTGTTGAACATTAAAAATAAAACATAGCAAAGGACACCGAGGCTTTCAGTCTATCAAAGGCACATACAACCAAAGACATTTGGAAGTGAAATTACACAGTAAATTCCTATGCAACAACATTGCAACTATAAATGTTGCTTCAATAAAGTAAATGTTACAATCTACACACAGGTCAAGTTAAATATGGCAAGTGAAGAAAAGATGATGTAACTCTGGATGGGAGTGTAAGATGCACCTACCTGTATTTTCCCTGAAATAGCAACACATTAACTGGGATAACGTATACTATGTAAAAGGGGGCAGCATGTTGCACCAGAACTTCACAACACACCTAGAGACAGTGAGGTTGAAAACAAACAGACCATGTTTTTGACAGTCTTAGGACAGAGAGAATATGGGTAACTTTCAAGGCCACGGTGTAAAAATCTGTTTACTATCCTGAGATATTCCAGTACTGGTCCAAGAGTTGCTGACCACCAACAAGCACAAATAAGAGAAGTACTAAAAGGATAGAAAAGCAAACGTCAATGACAAACGGAAAAGAACCAAGGTAAGAGGTAGTTTAGCTGAGAAGAAAGGAAAAACAGGGGAAAAATAACAATAAATCAAGCTGAAAGAGGAGATTATGTTGTTACTTTTAAGGAAAACAGTGATTAAGTAAAGCAGAGAGGTGACTGTTCTGCGGGACATCAGTAAAGGGAGAAAGATTACACAGTGGAAGAAGAATTGAAACAAAGACAGAAATATTCATTGAGTGAAAATACCAAGTCCTTGAAAGATATTGTCACAAATTCCGCAACAGGGAGTAAATGTTACTGGGAACATAAAATATTTTCTTCTTTATTTCACAGGGACAAGGAGAGAAACAGATCAGGAAGCGAATGATGCTTCTATTACTCTAACATATTCAAAAGCACACAGAATGCAAACATACCAAAGCTATTTGAGAGAGGAAAAGCGCAAGGCGCAAGAGGGCAACAATTTCAAGTGTAGGCATTATGGGATCTCCTCACAACAAAACAGTGTTTCATTGTGATCGCTGGTGTGAAACAGCCGATTCTCTCCACTGCCGTTTAGTTTTGCTGTGGTCTGAAGAAGTTTATGGGTAGCATAAATCTTGTCCTAGCATAAACAGATGGCAAAGCCATGAAAGCTTCATTTGGGCTGCTGATACCATATCCAGAGAGGGAAGATGAACTTCACTGCTAAGCTGAACCCATCTCTGTGGCTGGGAGAGGGAGGTTCCACTTCCCATCTCCTCTGCTAGACTGTCTCCAAAATAAAAAAGCTCAATATCCCTCCAAGTCAACTATAGTAAAACAACTGTCTTTGAAACCTGGCTGTCAAATGGTATCACCAAAGCAGAAGACCATCAAGAAAGCAGAGGGACTCCATTCCCAAGCCATGCAACTGAGAAGCAGTGGCAAGATGGAAAGTGACAGCAAGGAGAGAAGGGGCAGCCTAAACTCACTGGGCATTGCCTAAACTCAAGAGTAACCAAATTTAAGGTGGACAAAACAGAGGATTTTCAAAACAAATCTAACTTTGTTGCCAGGCATTTGGCTCTAAGAGAGCTCTACCACAGCCTTAGGTACGTTGACTGCACATCTGCAAAAGATATGAATGTCAAATGGAAAGACTTCATCACCACCTGAGATTTTCAAGAATCTGGTCATCATTGGTACCTGCAGGAAGCACAGGACACAGTCAGAGCACACACCCTTCATGTGAACACACACACCACCCTGTCAGGCAACTAGGAACAGGGGATACCCAAGAGAAACCCTTAGAAAGACCTCACAGAGTAAAGAGCCATCAGTCTCAACACAACAGGCACATGGAAATGGCATGGAGGGAGGGAACAGCAGTGCCTTCTGTGAGCAGCATCAACAGCACAGGGTGAAAATAAAGGAACACAATTAGGAGCTTTTTGGGAAGCTCCCCGAAAATACTTCAAGGGCGAAGGAAGCAACTGTCCTCTGAAACCCATAATCCTGGAAAATAAAACTGTCCAACTATTTGACAATCCCGGAGGATACAACGGTTCTGGTAACACCATGAAAGGGACTGTTTCCTATGCTTTACTCTTCTGTTTTGGTTACTGTAAAGTATTCCTGTGCTCTTCTACATGAAAATTAGTTTTGCTGTTTAACAGCTGCTCCTCATCTGGGCCAGCAGCACCTGCAAAACCTTGCAAAGCCAGAGCTCAGGAAAGACAACAAAAAAGCTCATGATCCACAGCAGCTCCTACAACTGGCAGGAACCAACACAGCTGGACCAGCCCATGAGCCCTGCACAGCACTCCTTTCCCACTCCCATTTTTCCTTTTTACATGACGTAACCCTAATGATGAAAAAAGAACCCCCAAAAAAACCATTACACTGAACCATGTCATAACACATCATCGGTTTTGGTACAATAATCAAAACATTTGTGCAGGTGAAAATCATGAGAAGAGCTACAACTTTGCTTGACCTGAAACATCTCTTTGTCCCCAGCCTGGAGTAATTTCTGGTTTTGTCAAGATATGTTGTTTTGTGGATTTTTTTCCTGTTATGTTTCAGTCTTCCTAGGATCCTAAAAAGAATCTCAGGAAAGGAAGAGGTGGCACAAGGAGGAGAGCAGGATGGCATGTGGGCAGCCAAGGAGGGTGGTGGTGCGGCAGCCAGCAGACCAGCTTCAGCGGCTGGGGAACCGCAGCCTGAGACCACAGATAGGAAAGATATGCAGCGTGTGCTCTTTATACTCATTCCCCTCACTGTATTTAAGCAGCATTGATCATTAGTGAAACAAAGAGATAGGGTTGGCTTCCTTAAAAAAAATTGCTATTATTAGCTGTACCAGCTGGATCTTATCTACTTTTATTGCAACTCAAAAGCTGTCAAGCTGCTCTCCTTGAACAGCACACAAATCACCATCTCCATTGTTTAAGGTGGAAATATCTGTGTCTTTCTTACATTTCCCACCAAAGAAAGTTTTCTGAATATGAGAGCTCTTACAAGCTGAATAAAATTTTACACTAAATTAAATTAATTCAACAAATCACAGAAATCAGACCTTTCTCCAGCTAAATGGTTAGCTTTAATTCATGGGCTTGTTACAGTTCTTTTCTCTACTATAATACAATTATGGATGGCAATTAACCTGACATTTTCTTCGCAATATCCTTTCTTTTAAACTACCTAAATGAAAAAAAGGCTTATACGTGTTTCCGCAGTATGTTCATGATTGTTCTACCCTGCATCGTATTTAAAATACAATACAATGCTTTGAAACCGTATGTAAAAAGATCGAGAGCTCTACAGATTGTGGCAGCCTTTTCTACTGTAGCTCTTTTAGTATTATAAGCATATTAAATACTAGCAAGTACTTTTTATTGCTTTAGTATTTGTGCATCAGTGCTAATACAATGCAAGCAAAGCAGAATCAGACTGTTTTACTGTAACCACAACAGCAGCTTTTCAGAATGAAGTTTTCCATGCAACATTTGAAAGAGTAGAAATTGTATCCTTCTGTCAGAGTATTTGACCATGAACTCCCATGAAAATTATGAAACAACAACA
The DNA here is from genome assembly GCA_008921705.1 of Burhinus oedicnemus. Taxonomy (NCBI): domain Eukaryota; kingdom Metazoa; phylum Chordata; class Aves; order Charadriiformes; family Burhinidae; genus Burhinus; species Burhinus oedicnemus. The sequence goes on from VFFE01007718.1 coordinate 140,186, forward strand.
TTGGGCTAATTCAACTTGGAAGTTTTGTGAATTTGGAAGATGTTAAATTTTGTTATTTAATTAATATAATTGTTATTTTAATATTACTTTGCTCTTACTGCATGTAGTCACACAAAATGTTTGCCAAATCAACAAGCCCACTCTGCAGTTTAGCAGCAGCTAAAGCTGTGCTTTACGATCTCTTTCACCAGCTCTCAAGAGGATACTCACAGAAGCATTTAAAATATGCTTGTATACCTAACATACAGATGAGCCTCTCATTACTACTTCTGCTGTTAATGACAAGAAAGGTCTGGCAAAGGATGTCCACAGATCCCAATTACTCCTCCTGAAAAAGAAATCAAAACCTGGGGATCTTTGCTCCTCAACTCCGCTGTGCTGGAAATTAAGTCAGGATGCTGTAGCACTGCACCTATCCCTAATAATCCCAGTCAAACACATCTTGACCCTGCAAACACTGAGTCATGGGGGTAAAGTAAAAAGGAAGCTGTTAGTCTTTCTGGGCAAAAATGTCACAGTGCAAAATCCTGTGCTAGGGGCTTTTTTGTGTACTTGGTTTTTTAAAGTGCGCCTTCACGGGAAAGCACAGCAGAATGAAGAGGTTAGGGCTGCTGCTGGGGAAGGCGAAGGGGAAATGGAGCCTGCAGACAGGCAGCAAAACAGCAGTATGTGAAGCAGGTAAACTGTTCTTCATTTTAATGAGCTGTTAACATCAAAACCTGTTGCACTTCTGCTTGCTGACTTCTAATAGCCACAAGCAGCATCTGTCTGCAGGGTATATGAGACAGCAACAAGCCTGCAAGTTGCAAGTAGCCAAGCCAAATGTTTTTTAGAGCATTCATACAATTACTGTGCTTTCCACGGTCCCCTGTAATTGGTGTTTGCAGAGCTGGATTCCTGCAGTGCAGTCTGTGGAAATACAAGACTTGAGCCAGCAGCAGAAAAATGAATTTAATTTAATAAACTAAAACACTGCTGCAACTGCCTTGATTGGCAAAATTGGGAACCAAGCTCAGGTACCTCCACAGGAAGAAAAACGCACTCTCAGAAATCATGAACTATTCCCACATAGGCAGAATACCAGCAGGCATAATCTGTATATGAAGCCCAGCTCCTCAAGACTGCAAGCAAAACTTCAACACTTTCCAAGTCCAAAAAACCCAAATTGCACTCCCATCCATCCTACACACGTTTTAGAGCTTGGCTATGAAAGACAAACAGCCTACAGAACTACAGCAGGGCAGACAAAAGGACATACTGCTGCTTTAGGTCCCACAAAGTGTCTGTTTTTAAAAAAGGAAACTCCAAAACAGCTGATTTGGGTAACACGGTACAGCTTTCCAGGCTGCAAAAGGTTATTTCACCTTCATATCACATAAAACTCATGCAATGCACTCATTTTACAAAAAACCAAATAGTTTTGCATTAGCCCTCAGTAGATGTTTAACAAAATGGTCTTAAAGGTGCTGGTATAGAATAGTAGGTTTCAGTAAAACAGAAAACAATAAGGAAATCCAATGGAGAAGCTTCAGTAAGCATGTATAAAATTTGCTGCTTGTTAGTAAATACGAAACGTCCAAGACAGAGCACAGTGCCTGAGAAAAGCCAACCCTCTGAATGCTTAATACCCGCAGGGACTTGCGATCGCAATCGCTAGGCTGTTGCGAACATTCATACAGTTTCAGGTTTGGTATTCAAAGCCCCAGGTGCTTTGGCAATGCTGTCATAAATCACATTTGCGTGGCTCCAGGTGCACCGCTGAGCTCTCGGCATGCCCTGACCCAATGTCTTCCAGCTTGCAACATGCCATCTCCTCCCCCTCAGCACCTTGGCCTTTCAGGGTCTATGTGAAGCCCAAACGCTGCAGCAGCAGCACACCCTGCACGCAGGCAAGGCTGGCATCCTGGAGCGTCCCCTCCTCTATCACAAAATGCATCCAGCTTTGATACAGAGGGAAGAAGACACTAAATTTATGGATTTCTGCAAAATCATCCACAGCAATGCCAAACCCCCTCTTTGTGGCCACACTAATTCAGAGCCTACTGTTGTACGTCTACAGTTAGGTTTGCTTGGTCCATGTATGCTATTTTGTGGTGACTGACATCAAATTTCAGTTGCGAAGTTGCTAAGTATCCTACCACGACTCTTGCAGACTTTCATTTTCACTACACCATCTGACCAAACTTTGCCTCCTGCCCACCCTTTTTTCCAGATCATTTGTGAACGCACTGAAGAGCACAAGGTTGAGCCGAGATCTGAGGGCATCACTGACCACATGGAGACAGTAGGGAAGGTCCATCCTTCAGGCATCTCTTTCCTTAGAGATAATCAAAATTCAACAGAGCTGGGAGTAACTTGCCCTCACGTGGACATCATCCTTGCTTTGAGCAGCAGTCTCCAGCCTACAGAACTCCAGAGGTCCCTTTCCAACTTATATTATTCTATTATACCATGATTAGTCCTTAATGTGACATTTACCCAGAGTACACAGAAGGTAATTGAAACCTCCCACTATTATTTTGTTCTCTGCCCTTACGACCGCTCTCATCATGTTCAGCATATCACAGCCACTGTGACGTGCAATGGTTGAATGGTTCACCGGACAGTCCCGATGTTTGTGGTGGTTTTTCAAATCTAGGAGTCAGTGAGACTCGCTGATACAGATAACTCGCATATTTCCTCACTGTGCCATTCTGTCCCCAATGCAATCAACTCCATCGGTCCTGTGTAACACCAGCTCTCCTACTAGCCCACAACTGGTCACCGAGCTTGGAGAGGCCTTTTATATATCAAGGTCCCCAGCGAAAACCAGGCACACCTCTTCAACTGCCCTATTCTTTGGGTTTCTGGCACATCTGCAGGGACACATATAGCTTTGATTCTCCCCTGGCTGCCTGGCTGCCCTGCTTAAATGAGATTGCACTTGTTGAAATTGCTGTTTGCATTTTCTTATTTGAAATTTATTAACTTCTGCCCTACCCCCTCCTTTTTTTCCCTGAATAAAGAGTTCTTAGTGACTTCATTTCTAAACAATATGTACAGTTCATCTGCCCCCTTTTTTTTTTTGAAACCTCCCTATAAATTCAAACTGCTGGGAGCACTTTGTGAGGGAAGGAGAGATGAAAAAATGATCTCTTGGCTTGTTACCTCTAATTTTAATCAACTGACCATCCTCTTTCCACAGCCTGACCAAAACTCTGCCTAAGATCCCCATTCTCCTGGCACTGGTAGTCTTCTTGCACTGACATGCTCCAGCTTTTCCACAGCTTTTATCTACATTTCATAAACCTTGAATGTATTGCTGCATCGCCAGCAGAGAGCCCTGGCCCTCCCAGGCAGCTGCTCCATCCTCATCACCGCTTCACCAGCCCCATCTGATTTGTCTTCCCTGTTTTATGTGAGGCTTTCTCCCCCCAGCTTTTCCACACAAACAGCTTCATCCTCCCTGTCCTCCTGCCCCAAAGCTCCCACTGCAGCTCAACCCACTCCCCACTGGCTCCTTCCCACTTGCAGATTTGCATCTGAACATTACTAAAATGTACTTACTTAGGCCCAAAATCAAGCTCTAAATATTTCTTTTTACAATTCTACAACTTTGCAATTCTAGGTTCACATGAACTATGCATATATCTCCTCTCTTAAATTTCCTTGAGACTGGATGTTTAACTCTCTTAAAACATCTTTAAAAATCAGCTTTAGTCCACAAACACAGAGCAAACCATCCCAAGTAAAACTTTAAAATTGACCATTACCAAGAAAACTCTCTGAATTCAGAGCTGTACTGAAGAACACAGAGAAAAATCCAAACTAAAGGAGAATAATAATAAAAGGAGGGCAATGTATCCCCGGAAATGCATCTTGTGGTCATTCTTAAATGCCACTATGCTGCATCTGACCCAAATTCTTCAGTCCCATGTGTGAAAATCCACCAATTCGATCAACACGTAATGCAAGCAGAACAGCACCCAAGTATGTACATCTGTGCTTTGTAACACAAATACATTTTCACACAGAATTTCTACATATCAACACTTTAAAGAAAGAAAGCATTTCAGAAAAGGCTGTTTTCACTCCCAGTGCACAATTCAACAGTCCCATATTGCGCTCGTGAGGTGCCTCGGTGATAGAGTGACTCACACACACTCTTGCCAGTGGCCAAAAAAAATTTGGTGAGCCTCATTCAGGCGGATGAGATTTGGCGGGTCTGACACTAGGAACATGCCTGGGGAGCTCATGTAGTTAAATACTAGCTCTGTTTCAGCAATTACATCCAATACTGCTTAGAACTGACAGTGCCTTTCTATATAGTGCCTCAAAATCGAGGCATCTTCACAAATTCTGTCAGGAAGGAAAGTGCATCCTAAGGAGAGGTTCCACAATATCTTGAATTACCCTGGTTTTATTCACCTGCAGAGAGAGAGATGCCCTGTTCCATGTGCCAAAGCAGTTTTGGCTTTGCTCATTCCTGCCTTCATCAGCAGAAAAAAATTAAGGATGGGTTTTGGTACATCCTACACTTCTTATAATGGAAGTGAAGCCTCTCGATAGGTTATCTGAGTTGGAAATAAAAGGCAAAACATACAATTCCTCGTATTCAGCAGGCTTTGTGGGGTTTTTTTTGTGGTTAGGGTCATCCGTTCCCCTCCCCCCCCCAATAAATCCTTTTCCTGGATCTTCATACACAGATGCCTCACTCTCTGGGAAAAAATATTCATTGTTTTAATCACTAGAAAATATGTCGTGGTTTTTTTCCAAAAAAATACTTTTAATACATCTTAAAGCTGGATTACAGGCTAATTATAAAAATGTCATATATTGTAAACCTTGAATCCTCAATGATACCAAAAAGAGATGCTACTACATTGTCTGACACATGACAAAAAGCTTACTAATTAGCTTTTCTTAACAATTAAAACACATTAATAGAAAAATTATTTAATTACAACCCGATCTACTGGAAATCACAAATGCACATAAACCGCTCCTTAATGAAAGGCATTAGGGCTTGTGCTTTTAATGCACAGTAATTATGAAGGTGCGTATCTTGGTAATGGAGCTCTGGTCTCAATTTTGCTAGGTTTTTCTCAAGTTCTTAATCTTTAATACTGGATGTGTACTAGAGACGGTTAGAATAACAAAATTCCCTTCAGAAATTGATTTGGTTGAGAATCAATTGAAAGGCAATTTGCATTGCAATAAACTGTTTCCTGCAGAGAAAGACAACAGCTCCGAGAAATACAGAACACAATTCCCTGTTATCAGTATTATAGAGCCTACGTGTGCATATACATGCATTTCCACATAGATGCTAACAAAGACACGATTAAATATTCATGTTGTCATCTCCTACGCATAGCACGGGCTGTATTGCAGAAGTATTTTGCTCTAATCAACAGCAACACAAGTCAGTTGATATGATGCTCCAATGTGATGCTTAGAGAGCATTGCTGGTGACCTGGCTTCTTCAGAGACGCCTAACAGCTACAGATATAATTATTATTCTACTTTGCTGAATTGAGAATAACACATCTACACGCAAAGAACTGGAAACAATACCCACACAGATTGTTCTCTTTTACACGCAATTAGCTGGCACAGTCTCAGCAGCCACTGTATTTCTGTATGGTCATACATCAGAGAAAGGAAACTGCTCTGCTTTGCTACGGTTCTTCCAAGTATTTACATGTCAAGAGACACTGGGCTTTACCTTTTATAATAAAAACAGCACATAAAACAAAAAAGTCAGTACACCTTTCCAGGAAACCTGTAACCTGGCAATGATGAGACTGCATCCAGTGACAAGCTGGAGCACCTCTGGAGCTGCCATCACCGTGCCACAGCCAGCAGCTGCACAGACTGTTATTGCAGTTACCAGTTGCTAGCAACACTTCATAGCTCCTCTGACATAGGTTTCTCCTACGCTGCTGTTAAGGTTTCCATGTGTAGAAACAAAGCCTTCTGGCACAATATATTTGGGTAGATTTCAAGCTAAGCAAAGAGAATTACTTTAATGAGCTTGGGAAGTGATGACATGTGGCAAATTGGGAAGCTGTTAGGCAATTTGTGGTGCACATCTTCACGTACATATTGGACCCAGGCAGTAACAGCACTGCAAACCTTGGCTTGAACCAGCTGTGTAGCTCCCGATATGCAAAGGAATACTATGCCTATATTTCACCCCTACAGACTAGCACAGTGGCAACATTACAGGAAAGTCATGGCAAAAATGGACAATGAAAACACAACGGCACAGAAAAATTCTTTACCCTTTCAGCAGCTACCTGCTCCATTTTCTTTCCCATGCTGACATCTGGGCAAGGGAGTACTCCTGAACTCAGCAACTCCATGGAGTACACACAGCTGTAATTCAAGCAGACAGACAGACCACGATCTCTGGGGAGCTGCCTACAGGTGGATCTCACAACAGAGCTGACTCCATGACAATACATATTCCTGGCAACAGAAAGCTGAATCCACATAAACAGCCTCCTCCTGGGACACTCTTTCACAGTGTGTATTAATAAGCCTTCAAAAGTTTACCATAAGAAAGTCAGATCTGTTCCAATGGACCCTCCCCACATAGCTTTCAAATATTTATTCAATTACACATGCTTACGTTTGTGCTGTTTGCCACTAGCTTTGTGTTAAGCTCATTCAAAAGAAACACTGCTTCAACACTCTTTGCTCACTTCATGCCCTACCTTTCTCGCAGTATTTCTTATACATGCTTATTTGAGAACCTCTCCGTTTTTCCTCTATGAGCAAATAAGTGAAAGATCTGTCCAGGTCAACCTAAAGTATCCTTCGTTAAGAAACACCACACACATTCATGCAACTGAACTTGATACAAATCCTATTGCTCCACTAAAAAAAACCACACTAGTTCTCAGCTTGGTGTTACCACACTCAGCTTTTAAAGAGCAGAAAGATCAATAAGCATAAAACATATTAAGCTCCACGGACAAAATTCCGGATGGACTTACTGCTCAAATCAATAGTGAGAGTTGTCCAGCAAGTGGTTTGAGCCTGAACAAGCTTCACCTGCTAGTGGTATCTTGAAAGATAAACCCAACCTAATCATACACGTTAGATCAAGGTACTGAAAACTCCCAAGACTTGAGTCATCCCAGGGTTATAATCCAAGATCTCACAATGTCACAAGGCTTCAAACATTTCAAAACAAATTAGCTTGCATTTTGCTGACCATTGAGAAGTCTTCACCACATTGAAAAAACACAGTAAGCCAGCACTAATAGCAAAAGCAAACCACTGTCCTCTAACAAGAAAGGATTTGCATGTTTTCTGGGCATTAGCAGGTGAGACAAACCCTGTGAGGGGCTGCTGCTTACCAGCCTAAACATCCTTGAAGATGACTGGCACACAATCATTTTTTAAAAAGACTCCCAGCTCCCAAACCATTTGTACGTTTTTAAAACACCGACCTCAAGTCTTCGTCTCCAATATACCTAACTACAGACATGTTTCTAGGGACTAATTTTAGACGCGAAGCAGAGTTTGCCAAACAGAGAAGGAGCTGAGCTACAGCATTTAATACTCCTGTTTCCCTTTCCATTGGCTTCCAGCAAACCACCTGCGTGAAATTCATATCCTGTTTAATATCTTCAAATCCCTAAGCAGTCCAAGGCCCAGTCTCTGCTCCTTGTTTTTTTTGGGAGCAGAAGGGAAATTAAGAAGTTCCCACCGGCAGCTTGGATCAAAGGCTGGGGAGCAAACGCTCTGCGGATGTGCATGCGGAGGGAGCCGCTTCTCTTCAAGGATGCCAGGCTTGCCACGGGGGCAGAGAATTCACCTGAGGAAATCTTTAATCAGATCTAAACACCTTTAAGTTTCCTGCGTCCACAAGTTCATAACTTAGCATTTCAGACCAGGGCTGAGTGGAGGGATCCTATTGCAGCTTCCCCATCAACACTGAAAATCCACAAGAATCTGCACTATTACCCTGGGCTACAGAGCCAAGGACACCCATATTAGCTGAACACTGTACTGCAGCTACTCTGCTTTGAAGGTTAGTATCTCAAATTCATGATGTTTCTAAGAGCCATCCACAAACTACAGCATAGAAATATGCTGTGCCCCCTAACCCAAAAGTCAGCCAATGCATGGTGGTATCCATGACCATCATGTGCTTATGGGGAATAAAGCAGGGAGTCAACTCGCTATTTGCTGCTCTCAGAGCATTTTCAAAGATAACAAGCAAAAGTGGAGACATTTTCACAATCAGTAGTCAACTCCAGTGTACAATTCTCTCACCCAGCTCTACATTATTCTGGGTTTTTTAAAAAAGCTTTTAAAGGAAGGGAAAATATGCATGTAATTGGCTTATAGGGTCTCTGTGGGGTTAAAAAGAAGATGGGAAAACCCAAGAAAGTCATGTATTAGTGTGAAAGTCATTTTCATGCCCTGCTTTTTCAGCTGTGGAACGTTTCTTTTGGAAAATAGTCACTTCAAAGTAAACTCTGGGGGATTTTTTCTCCCCCTTACAACAATAAGTATTTCCTGTGAACTAGTGTTTTGAAAATCTCAACAGGTTTAGAGGTTCAGTTTTGTACAGATAAGCATCCAAGAGTTCAAGTGTGTATCAAGGCTCCTTTGATCTACACACCAGACTGGAAATCCTAGGAGAAAAAGCTCTCTTGCAAGATTTCCTGTATTCCTAAATTTTTGCCAAGGTGGAAATAGCTTATTCCCTTTCCACAGCAGTTCAGTGTTTTTACTTCCCGCTTAACTGCAAACAAGAGACATGAACAATTTAAAGGAAGCAATCCAATGAAGAGATCAGCTTGCACACACACTAGTACGCAGGAAAGTCCCTTGGGAAGACTGAGGCTTACAAGAGTTTCTCAGAGTTAAAAACAGCCGTCGGCTCATTAAACATTTGAGGTGGTGGGCATTGAGCAATGTGGCCATTGTTTGCATTGGACTGCTCTATCTTACAGAAAAAGCTGGCAAAAAATAGGGTTTAGCCTTCCAAATTAAAGGATGCAACAGCACAGAGATCTTCTCAGCTCAGAGGACCATGACCTTGCAGAAGCCCACATTTGCAGGTTAAACTGGAGTGGTATCTAAATATTTGATATCAAGCCCAAAGTACCTTCAGGTCCTTCAAACCTGGATGCTAACCTGGAGACTGCTGCTGCATTTCACTGCCACAAGGGGTTAAGCCAAGATTTTGTGTGCCAGTCTTCTTTCCCATATCTTGCAGAAAAAGACTGAAAATGAGATCACTTTGAAGCACAAGTTCTGCTGCCATGCTCCTACCACCCCCTCCCAATGTGCGTTGCCTTAACGAAGGGCTCTCAGTAACGAGCGACAGTGCAAAAGGACCCACTGGTTCTCCAATGACACTCCGCAGCAGCCAACCCTCTGAAACTAATGAAAGGGGAAAGCGGGGACCCAAACACCAAGCCATGTTTTATTAACGTCACCCATGGTCTCAGAAGGCTGGAAACATGCTTTGAGTTGCGGGACTGTCTGCAATACAGTACTGATACTTCCGTGGGGTTTTTTTAATAATGGAAAAGCTCCAAGCTGTTTCAAAGCACGGAGAAAATCCGTATCACAAGTCCTGTTCTCTGGGAAGGGAGAGGGAAGGCAATCCAATTATCTCCCCAGACAGGAGAATGAGCTTTGTATGCACAATTAGCATATCTGGACAGCCAAGTCTATCAGACACCAGCCAAACTTGGGCCCTGCTTCATTTACATGCCGGGCACACCCCACAGAGCTCAAACAATGTGCTTCACTGAAGTTATTAGCAAGAGTGAAGGGAGGGCATGGGACTCAGGCCCGGCTTGTGACTTTCACCTGCACACAGAAGACTCAATAATCACCTGGTGTACCTTGAATGAGAAAACCCAAACCCCAGCCTGCCAGAAAAACAAGTCTCTCAGGGCAAGTGCTATCTTCGAGGAATATGAAATGACAACATAGAGGAAAAGGCTAATTTCCAGTATATATAATTTCTTTTTTTAATCATTTTCTGCTTTTCTATAATTATGTTCTCACTGTGGATTAATGCGTGGGAAACCGAAGTCTCAGCTGGTGGGTGTTACTGGGTGCCCTCCAGCAAAGGGCACACCAGTGTGAGACAGCCTGGGGAAACCACTTCCTCACAGAGATAGCCATCAGGGACCCAAACATCTCCCATTTGTTAAGAAAGTATTTATCTCTGCTGCTTTTCTACACTGACAGAGCACTGCCCTTATTTTAGGTTTTCCAGGACTAGAGTTTAATTAGGAAAGTGTTTATGGCAAGGATGCTTAGATACATCTCAAATAAATGACTTCTTAACCTTCCAATGCAGGGCCACCCAGGAAGTTCACTCTTGGTTTACTACAACAGTGGAAACACACAGTTTAAAGAAACATTGAACTAATGCGTGGCTGTGAGATAAAAGAAAATACACTTAGCAGTGACCTCCTACAGTCCAAAACACTCACTGAGGTGTCTCTCATCGACCAAGCCCTTTCATTTTAACACGCTAACCACAACTTGAGCTCCTATGTGCACATACAGGACTTACTCAGCCCTTGGAGGAAGCAGCTGGCACCCCTGGCCCCCAGCAATCACCCCTCAGCAGCTCCACAGCAACTGCCAGGGTGGACACCCCCCACCCCAGGCTTTTATAGGCACGGGCCACGTGCCCCTATGCGTCACTGTTCTGCATTGTGATTGGCCCAGGTGGCTGGGACCCTCTTTAAAGGAGAAGCGGGTATGTGACCAGCTTGCCAGCCACTAATGGCTGCCTGCTCCACAAGATGGTGCCTGGGAGGGTGAACCCCTGCTCACCATGCTGGGCGCTATCTTGTGGGGCTAGGCGGCACTGAGTTCCAAAAATGAGCATTTTAGAGGCCTCCTGGAGGAGTCTGAAGGCTTTTTTTTTTTTTATGTATTTAGATGAAGTCATTTCATAGGGGATGTATAAACGCTGTTCCTTCAGAAGGTTAGTGATTTAATGAACCTCTCATTGCTCTGAAATGTCCTTTCTGCCCCACTGAGAAGGCTGGACTTTACTTCATCTTTAGTGAACTCTGGTTCAGGTTGGCAGGAGAGAAAAAAACCCTGAATTCACCTTATTTTCTCTCAGTATCGGTGTGTCTGAGGGTGCTCACTAACATTGGTGCTCAGGGAGCGCGCTGTTTCCCTCCCTAAATTTCAAGCTCTTATTTCAAACCTTCTTATTCACAGATGAAAGCTCCTGTTGTCCCAAGCTCCCTTAGGCTTGAAGCGCTTCAGCGACTCTAGAAATATTTTTGGCCAGCCAGAACGTTTAATTAGAAAAGAGCAGAAAGCTACAGCAGTAACATCCAGGAGCCCATAAAACCACGAAACTGACCAGGATGGACCTTCTCCCACCTGAGGGTTCATGTCCTCCATTGCAATCAGTGAGACACATCAGCAAAACAAACAGTTCTGCAAGTGTATTTAGCGCCTTGAGATTTAACACCCATGTCCAGGGATTAAGTAATGCAGTTTGGGATGGAGATCTGGAGGCAAAGTGCAAAAATCCAGTTCTTGGAGGAACGTCTGAACTCTTGAGGTACAACCCAAAAACTTGTGGAGAAAAGACGGATGGCTCCTCCGCCTCCAGCAAGGCTCAATGCCCCTGTATTAAATATGGGCCCTACGCTCACGAAATGCACTTGTGGGAATAATTTAGTAACCTTTAAACTTCAAAAAGTAAATGTTTTTTGCAAGGCCAGTGATTTCTGAATTCCTGGTTATTTTTTGTAAGTTTGTAACAAAAATGTGGAAACGCTTTAGGTTTACAGGTAGAAATACTTAAAACAACTGCAAAGAAGCTACTAGGGGAATAAATATGCCCACCTGGTTCATTTATTTAAATATTGTTGCTATAACTGAAATGTATTAGGAAATTTTGAGTGAGTGTAGTAAGTGGAGAAGGACGTTTAGTGCTTGCACTTTCTTTGGTGGCATTTGTTATACATCTATTCATAAAAAGCTTGCAAGGTTACAGCGGTGAAGAGGTGCAGATGCCTTTTGTTTCATTACTGTGAAAACGGATATTTGCCATACTGGTATAATATTTCAGTTATGAAGGCTATTGGCTTATTAGCGTAAGAAGAAAAACCCAGAAATTATGTGATTCCTGCCTCTTTATGGCCCTTATGCCTAATGTTTGCAGGATTTTGTTAATCCTCTTGGAGCAATTTAAAAAAATGTAAACTGAATCTGAATGTAGCGTTTACCTGGCGCCTCTTTATGGGTGTTTTAGATTTGGTATTTATTTCATTCTGAGTCATGACTAATTGCGAAGATAATTGCCAGCACATCCAATCTGTGTGTACAGTGAGGATGAAAACTCACATACCTGTTCACTCTGTGGCACCTTCTTGCAGAAGCTGAGCTCAGCTTATTAACTGTTCATGTTGATAAATAACAAAAAATCAAACAAATGTCTGTGGACACAAGACTTATTAGTAGAGAAGAGCCCGTGGGAAAATACAGAAATGGAAACTCCCTGCGCAAAAGTAATATATTTACTCACCGCTGTCTGATACCACTCTCTAGGACTATCCGTAGAGACACATCCCAGGAGCAGCATCCACCTTGCACTGATACGCAACTCCCAAAAATGGGAACAAGAAAAACACAGAAAGCCTAAAGCTTTATGGGTTCAAGTTGCACCACACCAGGGGAGGTTTAGACTGGACATTAGGAAAAGATTTTTCACTGAAAGAGTCATCAAATATTGGAACAGACTGCCCAGGGAGGTGGTTGAGTCACCATCCCTAGATGTGTTTAAAAGTCATGTAGATGTGGTGCTTAGAGACACAATTTAGTGTCAGATGTGATAGAGTAGGTTCAATGGTTGGACTAGATGATCTTAAAGGCCTTTTCCAACCTAAACGATTCTATGATTCTATAATTCCAGCATTAGGCAAGCAGGGCATTCTTTGTCCCTTGATAACAGAGATGTATTTTCAACTCTTCTCACAACCGTACCTCTTCTTGCAAAGACTGCAATTTGCAGTCCAGGAATGCAGCAAAATGCTCAAAGCAAAGCAAAGCAATGTCACCTTCCCAACAAATCACCCAAAATAATCCCAGCAACAAGTAAACTGGAGAACTGATCTATCATTTTCTTGCTTATAAGCCTCACTGGCATTCAGGAAGTTGAAAATTTAAGGGGAAGCTGAATTTGATTTTTTTTAAGAGTTATCGGCACTCTCCACCCAGTTTTTTCAGACTACTGATCTGTTGTTTGTATCAGAAGTCAAGTAACTTAAGGGCTCCTTACTGCTGCCAGCAGAATGGGAATGTCTGATCTGCCACTTAAACAATAGTGACATTTCTCTATGTACAATGGGAAAAAAACTTTGTGCTGCAATTTTATTCTCTGGGATACCCAAGACCACTGTAAGACCTACTGCTGTGGTTAGCGCGCCTTATTGTTTTTAACTTTAATTCAATACAGCTACCACAGCTCTGGACCAGACCCAAAACCTCATCTAATCTGCACTTTTAGAGTTGCTGGCATATTAAACTGATTATTCTTATATTTTATGTAGGACTTCTACTGTTATTAAATGGCATGTTTTGAATGGAAAAGTTCTATGCTTGACAAAAATCACTTCTCCATTGCAGATCAGATTAACTTTTCCTGTCTCAGCAGGCACATGGTGAGGGCAGAAGACCGCAGCAGCGGCGCTGGCTTATCCTGCTCAGAGCATGGATGCCCAAATCTCCATTTTCTCCATCTGTAGTTTCATTAATCAAATGGTAGAGCAGCACCAAGTATAAGGTCTAAAGCAAAAACAGCCCTTTTGTCCCAAATAGCTTTCACACATCTCCTCCAAACAGCGTTACCAAATCCCTCCTTCTGCCCCTAAAACCTAAAAGCAGCACTGGAAATATTTCCGGTCTGGAGGAGCAAGAAGGGCAGCACGGGGAGCAACCCCTGTCCTCGCCCTGCTATCGGCTTTCACCAGTGAAACCATGCCAGGGAGGCATTGCTGCATGAGGAGGTGGCAGAGCTGTGCAAAAATCCTTTGAAGTCTCTTGGATTTGGAGACTGTCAGACAGGAGTGCTGCTAGAAAAAAACAGAAGCCTAATAAACCATTTGAAACGTTGGCTGTAATAGGTTAAATAGATGCCAGCCTTGCTTAAGAATGCAAATGAAACATGTCTCCAGATTTCAGAGAGAGCTGCTTCGGCGCTGTTGAAAGAGTTCGATGACAAGTCAACTTTCTTTATTAGCTACCGTTATGCGTCTGCTCCCAAATGTGGCTGGAGCACGGCTGATAGTGCAGAAACAATGGGAGAACAAAACACCAGTATTTATATATCGAAAAAATGTGCTTGGCCCGCAATGAAGGCATCGCTGTGTTAAATATTGCACCGTAGTCGGATTTTACAATCCAGTGGGGTCACACTGTCTGGAATACTAGAAGAACATATTTAAACTTCTGGGAGCTGATGAACATGGAATATAAAGTGCCTCTGTAGATTTTCAATTCAAAAATAACCAGAGTTGGAACCTTTTAAATCACTCTGGCCGTGGCATCCACCGCTTAAACCTTTCTAAGCTAGAAGCTGATCCGTAGCGCTCACAAAACAGAAAGGATTTTGTCTTGCATAAAACAATCTTGGGCCAGATCTTGTCTTGCTTGTGGGAAAATCGACGCTGATACATGAGGTTAACTAGTGTTGCATTGTGGCAAAAGCGCTCCAGTGTGCCCCCACATCTCACACATTTAAAAGAAAAGAGAAATTCCTCAACAGATCCCAGGCATGTTATTAGGAAGCTCTAAAGCCTCACAGAAAAGTTTGGGAAACACCTGTTTGCAGACTGCAAGGAGTATCATGGAGAATTAAACGCAATGCAAAGTGTTTCCCATCGTGCGTGTCATACCATGGCAAGCACACAAACAGAAAAGGCAATCCCCACTTCTAAAAGTTCCAATCCGCAGCAAAGCAAACGGCTGGCATCGGCTACAATTCAATGAAAAATAAACTTTGTGTAAGCTGTCCTTGCTATGAGAGCTACGCAGACGTTGACATTGCAAACTTGAGACCTCCCACAACCTGTAGTGTGGATCGGTCCTGCCTGAACAATCCTTCCAGAGGGACAAACGCCAAGCATGAGTGACAGGATCCCTTCATACCTCCAGCTCTCAGACCCATTCATCAGTCCAGATCAGACAGACCAGCCCACCCTTTTTCTACAATCCGCCTGGCTGAATTTCATCTTGTGAAATCTCATTACTGACCCTCAAATGCTTTGTCGTAAGAGACAGATAAAAAGAAAAGAGATACAGATATACAGATATATATATATATATACACCGTCTCCGACAGGTCATGCTCCTGATAAATACAACCATATGGTAAACGCAACTGCAATGAGCATCACAACAAATAAATGATGTACTAATTAAAGCTAGTCTTACAGAAACACTGAGTAATCGCAACAGTCCTCCCACCTCCAGAAGAAGCAGTAAGAAACCAGCAGGAGAATCTTATCCAGAGAAACGGGGGGACTTGGACAGAAAACTCAACTATGATTGTGGCAGAACGGGAGTCTCAAGAAGTCCTCGCTAGTTAGGAGAAAGCTTCAGGTGATGAAACAACCAAAATCAGATCCAAAAAGAGGTGGGAAAGACCAGACAGAGCTTCCTATTGCCAGAGCTGCCAAACAGAAAACTCTTCTCAGATTTGACAGGTCAGGCGTCGGGAAGGAACTGGTCCCAGACAAATACACATTATACATTGAAGGCATCGTGCACATTCACACCCTAGTCGGCTCAAAACAAATGGCTGCAGGCAGCCAGGAATATTAGAGACTACAAATCCCATATTGAAATTCAATTGCTGGTTGTAAGAAAAGGATTTTTTGTGATTTAAAAAAAAAAAATTGTCTTCATTCAGAACGCAGGAAGTATCTGGATAAAACCACAAGAATACCAAGACAGTCTTACCTACCCCAAACTCTACCAAAAAGGTATATCTTGTGTTTAATCAAACACAGTATTTTAAATATGAACTTAGTTTAGCTGTTTTAAAAACAAAATTTGAACTTAATCACTATGGGCAACTAACCTCTGCCATCTAAAAAAATAAGAAATTGACCTAATATACCTCCAGAAAAGCAGTTAATTGCTTAAAATATGTAGACTGCTGCTCAGGAACAGCTTGAATTTTTTCCATCTGCAGTGAAAACCATCTGTTCTGCATGGTAGATTTCATGACTTTTCAGGTCCATTTCTAAATTGAAATGGATGTTTTAATGATGAAAAATGGAGAGAAGTGATGAATACTTCATTAAAGCACATTATTTCCCTGTCAAACTTCTATTCGCCTGACTGTAAGCAAACGTAATGTCTGAGCAGAGTTAACATCTTGGGTTATCAGGACTGCAGATGCCTCTTGGTATTTGATTGAACAAATAACCTATTTCATAACCTGCAAACAAAAATGATTCAATACATTGGAATTTCTTTTCCTTCTAATGAAAAACAGATTTTTCAAACTCTTTAACTACATGTAATGCAAAAGACACTAAAGATACGATATTTCTACCTGGTTACTTTCAATGCACCATTCTCATGTCCAGCAAGGCACATTAAAAACATCAGTAGGCACACAGTATGGTCTCAATCAGTGGTTCCTTTTGTAAACTGTATTTAATTATTTTAATAAGATGAGAGGATATAATTTCCTACCAACGCAAGCACATGATGAGGAACCAGCAAACTGTAGAAAACATTCATATCTATCACACAAATAAACATGCACTGTTTTTCTATAACATTTCTCAGTATATTTGCCAATTACCACATATTTTTGGACTGAAACAAGTGTTTGCTCAAGCATAGAGCAATGATAACATAAATATCCAAACAGGGCTTTCTTTTGTGCTTAGGCAATTTATTAAACCAACAAGACATTTCAGTATGGCATGAAATTGAAAAAAAAATAAGCTAGAAGAGAGCGATTGCATTAGAATTCAGAATAAAATACCAAAAGCCTTCAAAACCATCAAGTACAGAAAAAAACATGCAAGTCCCAAGGTACTCTGCTATCCCACTGGACTGGGTTAACCATGCTCTGCTTCTGCCAGGACCTGGTCAAGACTTTCCAAATTAACATCTGACTTTCAATATATCACCTTCTGAAAATGCCCAAGAGGAGACTTCTTCAAAACATCCAGTATTCAAAGGATCGCTACGGCACCTTTGATAATCAATTCTCTTTTCAGACATCTAAAAGATCAATAGACATTTATGAAAACCTGAACCTGTGCTTTAAGTTTCTCTGTAAAATCGTTATTAGAGATTCCCAATGAAATAAAAGCCAAAATCCAACATACGAGTGGGCTGTCTCAAAGCTAACCTCTGAACATAGCATGCTGAAACACTTGTCCTTTACTTGAAGACTTCTAGGCAATGAGTGAAGTCTATACAACCTCCTACCTGAATGATATCAATTCCCCTATCCTCAAATAGGCTTCAATAGAAATACAGTTATACTTGCTTAAATCTTCCTCTCCCTGTCAAAAAACCATTAGAGTCATGGGGACATTCAGGAAAATTAAAGCAAATTAACATAAGACATCCAGATGTGGGACACAAAACTCTACTCTTGAGCCCTCCTTCCGCCAGGTTTAGGGGAGCAGCAATTTAAGCTCCTTAGTAGCTCAAGAAGCATCATAAAACTGGCCTTGGCCTTCTCCTTCAAATTTGTGCCGCAAAGGCCATGGCCACACCATCACCATCAGTACAAACACGTGGTTGCACTTTCTGCATCGCTGGTCATGAAGAGGAGCTGCTGGCTGTGCCGAGAGAGGGTAACATAACATCCTGCCCAGCTCACCCACAGTCCAAAATTCAGTATTGTTTGAAAATGAGGTAATTCTTTAGCTGACAACAAAAGAAAAGCTACATAAAGGTGTAACGTTGCTTTGGTTATTTAACCAAACGAGAGGAAATACTACAATGTACAACAATACCCAATTGAAAGTCATGTACTTTAATTACATTGTAGTACTAAATATGATACTTGATTTAATCTA
The DNA here is from genome assembly GCA_008921705.1 of Burhinus oedicnemus. NCBI lineage: Eukaryota > Metazoa > Chordata > Aves > Charadriiformes > Burhinidae > Burhinus > Burhinus oedicnemus. The sequence goes on from VFFE01007718.1 coordinate 158,242, forward strand.
GCAAATTTCAGCTTGTCAACAGGAACAGAGTGATTAGGCAAAAGGAATCTTCCTGGATTTCTCCATATTCATCTGAACAGGGTATCAGGAAGAAAATGACAGTAGAGACTTTGCGCGATCAATACATAATGAAATAGCTTTAAAGTAATAATGTTTTGCTTGCTCAGTGCCTGTTTCTTTTCTTCATAATTGATTTTGCAGTGAAGTTTTAAGATTGCATTAGCAGCCTCAAAATCGTTGCTACAAAACCAGCTAGTTTATACCTCTTGCATCTTCTCCCAGCAAGTGAATCCCAGGTGGAAGACTTTCCACTGATGGTGCTGCTTAGGTGCTGAACTGGGATTTTAATTAGTCAGTACATTTTTTTTGTTCTGTTTGTTTCTACAGCATAAGACAAAGGGACTTTACAAACAAGTAAATTCTCTCTATTCATACCCTTAGTTCAAGTTTGAGAAAACCTGATAATGTCATATGTACCTCTGGTGAACAAAAAAAACCACAGAGCACACCTATCTAAAAAATACCATTTCATACACCCATAAAGGGGAGGTTATGAGTGGATCATATCAAAAATACTAAAAATCCTTTCATCACAATCAAAAATATTATGGCAAGTCTATAGGTCATTGCCAAAGGCAATGAACAATATGCGATCCGATTTCTGCAAGTTGAGCTGACTGGCGCCTTTCAAACAAGTTTTGGCACCAATATAAAACACATTTCTGTTGGTTCAAGGAACTAGAAGCAACAATGTAAATTTAGCTTTTGAACCAGATATAAAAGTACTTTGGGGAAACATCTGTCTGTCATTAATTTCGCTCTGCAGCACCAAACCAAAGGATAGTCCTCCAGGTGACCCCAGGATATGTATATTATTCACAGTATAGCAGTCATTTCATAGAGTAACTGCTGTGTTTAACTTGGATCCAGACTCAAAATTTTCTAACATAGCTTAAAAGTATGATTTGGAGCCAAACGGGATACAAGGATTTTCAGTTTGGGTTTATTTTCCTTTTGGGCAGTGTATTCCATATATAGCCCTCCTTCGAAACTGAGAATTCTTGCATACGTAATATAAGAAGGAAGGCAAGACTTAGAAATACAAGGCCTACCAAATACCTTTAAGAGCTAAGAACAAAAGAATTCAACACGATAAATGTGAAGGCACAAGTACAATAAATTCTACCGTTTCTTCCAAAAAAAAAAAAAAGAAATCAAGAATAAAATACTGTCTACAAAACAGTTTGCAAAAGCTGTATTTTTTTAAGCCAAGAAATTTGCAAGTAGAAGTTTTTATTCAACTTTAAATAGCTGTGTACTTAAAGACTTCCAGTAAACCAGATTTTAAAATGCCCTTTTCATAGAGATGTCTTCGAAAATTTTTCTCAATTCACACTGTAGACAAACTATTCTCCCCCTGGACAAGCCAGAAAAAATCCTATATAAAATCAGAGGAGGGAAGGGTACCTGAGACACCCACCTTGAAATCCTGTTTAAATAACACTATTATCAGGCTTTGATCTAGAAACAAGAGGTATTTGAATTCTAGCAATCAGATCAGTCATAATTCCTATGACACCACACAGTGAAAGGACGGCCTAAGGTAACCAAGCTCCATTTACAAATGGTAAAAGAAGCCCAGTATCTTGAATGTAAAAGTTACGGGCACTTCCAGAAATCACTGGCTCAAAGTCGTTTGCTCCCTTAATGGGAGATTCTCTTTAATTCATAATTATCCTAAATTTGGGTGTGAGCTTTTGGTGTGGATCTTTTCCACTGCTGTCACTTCTGGAATATGCAGACATGCCTTTATTATCAGTGAAAAGGCCACTGTGATTCTTCTCTACGCTAGGAATAACAAGTAATAAAAGAATATAGCAAATGGAGAGAGATGACAGGGGAGAAGCAATGCCCACTCTCAGTCAGCTCCCACTGGAGAAAAGTCTTCAATCATCAGAAAACAGAGAATGAACCATTGCTTCCCGACTGCAACGTCAAAGACACATTTTTCAGATAAACATGGAAAAAGCAACACCAGAAGTGCCTAAATATATTACAATCCATGGGGTTTGTAACTCAGCTCTACACCCTCTCCTCTTTTGTGTAAATAAGAAACCTGAAAAGTTCAGTTCCAATTCAGCACGTATTTCTGCTAATGATACCTTTCTGGAAATAGGGGTTTGATTTTCTTTGTGTGATTTCTGTTATTTTCTGTGTTTCTGTTGGCTGGTAGCAATGCTATGCAACTTTGTTCTGCTTTTTTTCTTTCTCAAAAATTGCATTTCTATTATTTTCTACACTGGAGTTCCTGGTGATTGATTTGTCTCAGGATGAGGCTTTTTGGCCACAAAACAAGGGGAAGAAAAGGGATCTTTTCTATTAGTAATTATGTTCTAACTGTGTATCTCTGAGAAGTTTTTTTCCTAACAAATTTTTTAAAAAAAATATTTCAGGCAGTATTCAGCAAAGCAATTTATTAAAGTAATTATTTTTAAATCCTAGTCTCCGAGGTTTGCACAAAAGCACACATTTTTCTTTGAAATTAATGCTTACAGGAAGATCAACAAGAAACATTCATAAATGCCTTTCTCCAAGACCGACACAAAATTAGCATCAAAATTCATAACCTTTGGGTAAATGGGGACATGCCATACACAAAACTCTACTTGTTTCTCTAGGGGCATTGGATGTATCTGTTCAGGGTTTTGAGACCCTGAATCTCTGTAGACTTCCACAGTGAGATGATTTTAGTGCAAGCCACAGCAGGCCAGGCATGCTTTCCAAAAATACCAAATTGAGATTACATAAAATGAGTGGAAAAACTGAAAAAGAAGAAAGGTTTTGATCAAACAATTTATGGCATTTCTGACTGTGAATGCAAATGAAATCATATCGGTGACCTTAAAAATGAACTGAAGCAAGGGGTCTTTGGAGGCATGGAGTCAAAATAGGCTTTTTTCACCGAGGGTGAGATAATGCTTGGACTAGAGCTTTTTAATACATTGTGGTCAGTAAATCCAGTTCAGGGACAAAACTCCTGTAGAATATTTGATTTCTGGCATGAAAACTACTATGTTGAATTAGTAAATCGTTCTGCACTAAGTTACGTTTTCAAGGCTTCAGAATGCTTATTTTCTGGAGATTTATATTCACTTACTGATCATTTTTGTAGACGTTAACTAAAAAATAAAGCGGGTTGTTCTGAAGGGTGCTTTATTTTTCTTTCTTATGTAATAGACATGTTTTGTTTTGATTTTTTCCCATAGGAAACAGCTGATATTAGCAGTACCCAAACTTTGGAAGAAATGTCAACAGATGAGAGACATGGAAAAAACTTCCACACTGCTAAACGTAATTTTTTCCTGTATCACATAATTGAAATATAATACATCCGTATTTACTTTTCATCCAGTATCTACAGCGTTCCCCAGTGTGGTACCGTGGTGATGGGTACCAAGCTTTATCCCAGTCCTCACCTGGATCACTGTACCTGACTTGTAAAGGAGACCTTATCTCAATATTTTGGACAGGAAACAGAAAATGCAGACCTTTGCCTGCCAGGTGTTTCCCAAGACAGCACTCCAGGGTTTTTGCCTCCCCCTGAAAATTGTTCACTTCTTCAGAACTCTCCTTGATGCTTGAAAAGGGCTTGCACTTCTCAAGGATGAGTACCACCTTCTCTTGGGAACACCTTTGCAAAGTATACTGCCAGTTCTAAAAAACAGTGGTTTTGGAAGCTAGACATTTCCCTGTCCACCTCAGACCAAGATAGCCTGGAACTTGATTACAAACATGTCACTCTGCACAGGAGGAACACCAACCATGTTCCAAATCTGAACTGACATTAACAGAAATATAAAATAACACATAATAGTTATTAAAGCTTTTGAGAATGAAAAGCTAAAATGAAGCTATAAACACCGGTTCCTAGATGGACCACACACACACAAAAACATGAAGCATCACTGGAAGGCTTTTTAGAGCCCCCCTGTCCACAGGGCACTGATACCAGATGCACTACAGAAATGACCACCGCCAGCGTGTTCATGAACCTCAACTGGTCCCTGGTCCAACCCCTCTGGTTGGCTTTGAGCAGCCACATCCCAGAAAACTCCTAGGATGCAGAGTCCACAGCCTCTCCAATCATCAATGCTTTGTTTGTGCCTGGAGCAAGAGCCCAGGGAGCAGGGTCTGGAAGTGCATGGCAGCAGCTTATGTTGCCTATACTTGGCTAATCCTCATTTTGCTTTCAACCAATTAGTGCATTCATGGTGACCAGATAAGTGCTAGGGATGGAGGAATAAGGGAGAAGACATTTTTCTTTTTCCCTTGTCCAGAATGGGTAGATGACAGACACTGGAGATATTAGAAGTCATAGCCTTTTCTCAGGCTATGCCAGTAGTTTTGCACAACAGACATCTCATAGCTAGCATAGCAGAAAAAAAAAAAAAAAAACATCGTTCTTTATTGTCTATCTAAAGCTTAATTCAGTCTAAACTCAACAGTTACTCTGAATCACCCTTAGTTCTGTCAAGTGACATATAAAAAAAGAAAACTCAGAACAGGAAATACATACGCAGAATCTAAAATTACAAAAAGGAAAGCCTCTACATTACTGTGGATTTTCTTCTGTGAGCTGAGCTCAGCAAGCACTTTATCATTACCCCAAACCGTGGCTTATTTCCTCTCCTATATCCTGCGATACAGCAGCATTCACACCCAAGAGAAGGAAGGCTCAAATATTCCCATGGATTGTCTCTACCCCTTCCCCAGTGCTAATAAACATCATTATGAAAGAGCAACCTCTCCTATGAGGACAGGCTGAGAGTTGGGGTTGTTCAGCCTGGAGAAGAGAAGACTCTGGGAAGACCTTACAGCAGCTTTCCAGTACTTAAAGGGGGCCTCCAAGAAAGCTGGAGAGGAACTTTTTACAAGGGCATGTAGTGACAGGATGAGGGGTAATGGCTTCAAACTGGAAGAGGGGAGATTGAGATTAGATCTCAGGAAGAAATTTTTCACTCTGAGGGTGGTGAGACACTGGCCCAGGTTGCCCAGGGAAGCTATGGCTGCCCCATCCCTGGAGGTGTTCAGGGCCAGGTTGGATGGGGCTTTGAGCAACCAGGTCTAGTGGGAGGTGTCCTTGCCCATGGCAGGGGGGTGGAACTAGATGATCTTTAAGGTTCCTTCCAACTTAAACCATTCTGTGATTTTATGATTCTATGTGTCATATTCATCACATCCAACCCACCACCTGCATTCATCCTCCATTATCTCAGACAGCAATGTTAGACATGTAGCATACAGCTGTCTCATATGCAAATATTTCTTTTTCTCTCTTAAAACAGGAGACTTCTCACAGCAGTTGCTCTGCTATGTTATCTATGAATATGCAACTATGATGACTTATGAAATTGTGCATTGGGTTTTGCTCATAAAACAGTTCAAAGACTCATCCAAAATGGTTTTTTTTATAGTGTAAACCCTGTTTTTACCTTCTGAAGACTGTTCACCAGACATAGCTTTCCCTTCGCACATCTGGCTGCTACACACACCTCTCCTTGGAAATTGTTCCTGTGCTTTTGAGGCTTCAGTCGCTGCCCTATTTCTGTATCAATTCGGATGCCAAGTAAATAGTATTCAATCAAAATTACTACTCAGGGTTTGGCAGCTGGCACAGCAGTTCACAAAAGCACGTAGGAGTGTAGATGACAGCTACACAGTTGCTTTCCAGCACAGAAGCAGCAAAAAATAATACGCATGCAGCGGGTAACATCGTCGGGCAGGCTTTCAATGCCAGCTACGAACCTCTGCCAGTTAAGGCAAACAATCATTTACTTTTCTTGCAGAGAGGGAGGTGATTGACTTTTCATTCAAAGTGGCCCTGGGAAGGTCAGCAGAAAAAAAGAAATACTGAAAAATAATGTAAATACCCAAGCCAAGATGGGCTTCAACATGCCAGAAAGCCTAGATTCCCAAGCACAAGCAGGGGCTAAGCAGAGTAACATCACCAAAAATCTAAATAAAGTGCCCTTGTCCAGGCACCACAGAGGAGCTTTGCAGAAATGGTAATAAACTCCATCACAAATGCCTGGATGCAAACAATGCCCGAGCTGTACAACTGCCCGAGAAGTCCTGTTCCCAAATAACAGTTTATTCCTCTACTTATGTTTTAAAACTGAATTCCTTATGTGAAAGGACTCTGTGACCCCACTGTTAAGCACACTGGAAGATGAAGCTCCAACAGCTTCGCCTCAACCACCTTCCCAATTTCTAATGACAAGGGATTTTGGAGAAATTTTGCTGAAATTATGGTCATATAAAATTTACACACGAGCTCAGGCAATGTCAGCGATTACCAGAATGACCTCAAGGCTCAGAGAGGAATCAAGACTAGAGCGAGGCTTGTTTTTCTGCAATAATTTAGTAGCAGATGGTGACTTTTGTTTAGACCTTCTGAAGAAAAGTAGCCTTGAAACAGGCACTTTACCAGTTTAATTAACATGATATTGAGAGGAATATTAAATGCCTAAAGCAGGCACAATTCCCAGAGCCTCACACAATCTCTAAGAAATCAAAACTCTTGTGCTGAAATTTGTTTGCTGCCTTTTTTGGGATGTGAACTTCAAAATTCTGATTGATGCTTCACCCTCTGTGCTTTCCAATTTTATTATGCAGTGAAACTAGATCAGCTCAGCTTCTCGATTAAGGTCTTTGTAAAATGCTGAATGTTTTACAGCTCTCAGCAGAGGTTGAGACCACTTAGCATTTCACCTGCATTTTGTTTGCCTATAGGCAAAACAAATACTCAGAAGCTCTTCCCTTCATAATGTATCTTCATAAACCAGTTAGAGCAGCCTCACTGGCACACTCTGAGCTTTCAACTGGACTGAAGTGGCCCAGCAATTTCAAAAGCTTAAAATAAGAGCAAGGAAAGAAGCAAAATGGGACAAGATTTAAGAAGCCAACAAAAGAAGCAATTGAATATTAAGCGCTTAGTGACAGGTCAGAAGTCAACAGCATCACATTCATAAGGGCACGCAGGTCAATTTGTGGCCGACTTGTCAAGATAATCCAGACCTGCCTACAAGGCAGAGAAAATATTGCTGTATGTTTTGGACTCCTTTGGACTGAAAACACTGTTGTCCTTGAATAATTTTGACTATTAGAAGTATACGACAGCCTCCCCTTGCCTAAAGAAAACATGTACGTCGGCTGTTCTTCTGCGTAAGGATCAGAACAATGTGTTTACACCAGGGTGGCATTTCACAAACTGTGTCTCCATTACCCTCCCACTTACTGCTTTGACAAAGACAGCATCAAGCCTGGGCTGATGCATGCTAACAGGAATAAAAATGCTCTAGTTCAGCTAGTAAATAGAGACGGACCAAGAGGAATCCAATTACAGACAGAAAATTTACATCTCTAACATGTATATTCAAGGTAAATTTAAATGACTCCTCTATATGAGCTGAGATTTCTTCAAAGCTTTGTTACACTGCTAAGGAAAGTACACTTGCTGTTGACTTCCATCAGCACATATGGTATGCCAGAAAGCACATGAAATAATCATGTGAACAAACAACTACTGGTACATAAATGAAGGTGAAATCAATCTTTCCTCCACTTACTACTGAATGAAAACCATCCAGAAACACTAAACATTCCAAGGAAGAAATTGGCTCTAAAAACTGAAAAGGAAATCGAAGAATCGAATTTGCTTGTTTAACTCAAATTATGTATTTCTTTTACTGTAATGGTTCTGATTTCAATGATATTCACATGCTCTTCCCATAGACTCTTTTACATGGACATACCTACATTATATTTGGTTCAAAGACTTTCAGACTCAGGGCGATGCATCTTCTGGAAGACTTAGCACAACACCACCGCTGTTGAATTGTTCAGCATGGCATTTATTTAAAACGGAATGTCTTCAAAGGGCACCTAAATCTGCACTATGTACCTGTGCAAACACTGCCACAACATCACCAGGTTATTCATATTCACAGGGCTCCCTCACCAATTCTGTAGATCCACTGCTTTTTAAATGTATTACCTTGTTTTTATTTATTCTGCAGTGCTATAAATAAAAACGCTTAAGTTAAATCTCCCTGATCATAAATCCAAAGAGGAAATCTACAATTGAAAGAATTAGTTACTCTAAGTGTTTTCAGCTACCAAAATCTCTGTATAAAATATCTCGGCGAAACTTAAACTGTATCAGATCTATAACAAAAAAATACTGATTCCTGTCAAAAGCTGCCAACCCTCATTAATCATTGCTGATGAATTAAACCCTTTTCATTGCCGTGAACATATATTTGCTCTGAAATGGCAGAAATGTTTCAGGTTAATCTTTCTGACAAAGTAGTCAATTCAGTGAAATAATTTTCTCCATATAGCCTGGATCCTCAACTAGCATAAATTTGAGAGGCTCAGCTGGAGCCAATGAAGTTATGCTGATTTATATCAGCTGTGGCCCCAGCCAAAAATTTCTCTCTGTTTCAGTGAAAATGTATTAGTCAAAATCCTCAGGGAACCTTGGGATATATTTTCACATGTTAAGCCAATGATCTGCTTGGAGAGGCTTCCAAATTTATTTTAGAAGACAAGCTGAAAAATGCATGGTCATGTTAGCCTTTAAAATGGTGCTGTGAGGGGCTAAACTGACCTTTGCTTAAGTGTATTTTAAGAACGAGAGTCACCTGGGGAATACTTAATGTCTTGGAATAAACATATTTAGCTGGAAATAAGACCTAAACAAGAACAACATATAAAAAAACTGGCTGTGTGTTTTAGCATACTGTACTTACAGTATCTTTTCTTTAGAAAAGAGGACATCAGGCATAAAAATGACCATTTTGGTCTTGGAGTTTTCTTTGACCCTCTTATAATTGAGCGTGTGAAGTACAGCATCATAGCACCAGAGCTCATCGTGTTTAATGAGCACTGTTGTCTGACCTGATAGGAAACCCTACTCCTTATTTCAACAGGCTCCAAAAGTAATTTTTAACATCACTTAGTGCTAAAACTGTTAACTGCACAAATTAAAACATACATGCATTGATCTGGACTTAAGCTTTTTCCACCATTTTCAAAATATTTCACAATAATGATTAAGGTTTGGGGTTTTTTCTTAACCAGCAGTTTATCACTGAAAGCATGACGTTTAGCAACACACAACTAAGAAACATTTCTTTGCAGTCCTTTAGACAAGCCCGGGACAACCCGAAGCAGAAGCATTGCGAATATACTGCTCACACGAGGACTGCAAAGGAGCGGGTTGGGTTCATATGCATTTCCTACTGAAAGTGAGGGCCAGAGCAGAGGCCGTATATTTTATCAGCCTTCAGATTTAAAGGTAATTCTTTGCTGTTAAAAAAAGGGATCATGTCATTTTCAGAATTGTAATTTGCAGCATTCTTCCTGAAACGGATCACTTGAAAATTCAAAATACAGACTTACTTTGAATGCAAGTAGAAACCAAAGTATAAGGGGAGTCATACATCAGGCAGGATTGGGCCACGGCGTGCTGCTGGCTGAAGGTCACTCTGCACAGGCTTAACTTTAAAATATCAGAAAAACCAACAGGGATCAACAGCAACAGTAATGAGCCGAAGGTGACACATATTAGTGAGACAGAGGATTTTAGTGGGTGGAAGGGGAGGTCTGTCTCCCTCCTCCACGGCGTTAACAAATATTTATACAAACTGGAACAGATTTAGGACAGGCTAAGCCAGACCATCCAAACAGGAGGCAAAGACAGGCTCACTCCTGAACGACCCCGGGTTCGATATTTAATGTATCCTCTGGGGATTCAGGCCTGGCTTAGACTAAGTCAGGTCAATAAAAATGAAGTCAAGCTCCCAAAGTCGAGTAATAACTCAGTAATTTAAACGATCAGAAAGACAAGGTTAATAATGGGGCTAAAACTAGAGGGAGGGCGCCTGTGCCAAGCCCAAACCAGAAAAACCCCAGACCAGACAACATTACCACTTCCACTTCAAATGAACTAAGGAGTAAAGGGGCTGTGCCGATTCATGCATGGGACGTGAGATGAATTATTTGTACCTAGAAAAGCCCAAACGTGCCCTCACTGATGCGCAGACACATGCCATACGCTTAAAGTGAGGTACAACACTTACCCTGGAGCCACTACCACACACATGCAACACCCTTACAAGATAAAAATCAAAACACTTTGAAGTCTCCCCTCTACAGACAACTCAAACACTGCTGAACAACCAAGGCTGTCCCGCCTTACCTTGGAAGCAGTAAGAGATCTCGCAGATCTTGCCTCCTGCACATCCCCACGTCCCTCAAGGTGTACAGACCTCCAAACTGCTTGAACTCACTGATTTGTTGCTGGCTGCTACTTTGCAGACCTTGACATGACAAACCCTTGCTTTGTGGATGGAGGAAGAAGGTGAGGAAGAGCAAAAACTTCTACTGCTTTTGAGACTATTAAATGTTTCCTATCCTGTTTCGAGCATTTTGTGTAACCCCCCAGCTCCCCACAAACAGGCAAGTTCTCCAAGCCAAGCAGTAATCGAGGCTAAAATTTATCGTAACAGCAATACACACTTATTGAATGAACTAGCTGGGCTTGTCACTGCAAATCCCTCCATACAGGGCATGGAGGGAGAGGAAGGGAACAGAAATACTCTGTCCTTTGCTCTCTTAACCTCTGTGCTCACAGCCTGAGCATCTTTCATCTAGAGGTGTCACATCCATCCCCCACGGTTTGGGAACCGTACATCATGGTGACACAGTAAAGTGGATTCTGCAACGGCAAAATACACTGCCGGGAAAGAGGTCCCTTGGCTTAATTTGGAAAAGATGATCAACTCTGAAAACATCAATGTTATTCTCGCAGTGCAATTTATAGCAAATAAAAATACTGTGATGGCTTCTTCATTAACATTAGCAGCACCCCTCCCCCCCTTTTTTGTGATGTAAAATCCATTTTTATTTTCATGATCATTACAGACACAGACTCATTAAGTGCCCTTTGTAACCAGTCTTACGCTAAACACAGGCTGCAAACATACACAGCCACAAAAAGAAACCATTGTCATGCAGAAAGATGTAAGCATAAAGCACAGGGCAGGATCCATTTTCCCCCCAAAAGTAACATCTTAGCAGCCTTGTATTATCTTATAACTCGAGATTAGTTTACTCCAGAAGATGACACTCAGAACCAGGCATCTCACGCATTTCCTAGTACACAGCAGTAGGGGAAAAAAATGAAAACTTTAGTATTTATTCCTAGAACTGCTGCATGAAGCAAAAGTAAACAACTCCACCAACTACAAAGGCAATCTTTATTCTGACAGCACAACATAACACTCCTTACGCCGAAGGACCGGCGGGAAAAGCACTGCACAATGCTGACATCCTCTTCTCTACAGCTGCCTTGCTCCCAGGATAGGAAGCACACACGATTTCCAGGCCCTGCATTCAAAGCTTTGCCCACACACCAAAAAAAAAAAACCCATTAACAGACCTCCAAGACAGAAAAAAACTTGAAGGAAATTCCAAAATAGAACACCACTTGCAAACCTCACAATTCTTGCGCAATTTAATACTCAGAGGTAAGTAGAAATAAAATAAAATTAAAACCTCCACTTGGCACAATCCAGCCACAATCATAACCTTAACTGCCACAATTATTTAGCGTATTTCCAATCCCTCTACCGTTTCTTCAAGCAGTAAGTAGATCAAACCCTGTGCATTTTTTAATAGAAGAGCTCACTCATTTTTTCCCATTATTAGATACCTGTTAGCAATTTATTATTCAGATTAATAGGAGGGTAATAAAGAGCCGTGCTGCAAAAACCAAGGCCGGGCTGTGGAGTAGAGTCTCAGCGTGCAGAAGGAGCGTGGGAGCAGCCTGCTTCTCACCAGGTCCTCCCCTTCTTTTTTCCCCGTATAAACTAAGAGATGGATTGCAAATGTGCAGCCAGCGCAGACCCTTTCCTGCCTGAGCACTGCCAGATCAATCCCCGAATAAATACTTCTTGCCTGTTGAAACAAGCTTTGAGGCACTGGGGAATATCCATTTGGCAGGCACTTGGGCTGCTCAGTCCGGGAGGTCGCAGGAATTGCAGAGCGGCCATCGGAGTTAGGAATTGCCTGCCTGAAAGACATCTCCCCATTGCTGCCCTCTCCTTTGGGGGCAACATTAATCTTCCCTGCACACCCTTTTCTCAAGTTTTCTTTGCCTCCCGAACCTGATCCTGCCTGTTGTTCGTTTTTCTGCAATCTACATCAAAACCCTTCCATAATTTTTGAAGAAAGTGGCTCTATAAAGATTTGCCTTTTTCTTATCTTTTCCTTTTTATCACCTGCAATTTGAGACTTCCTAACCTTCACTTCGATGTTGCCTTGGGCAAGGCAACACCCCAGCACTCCCAGGTTACCGCTGTATGAAGAACAGGCATGAGTAACAGTCCTGACCACCAAAAAACCACACCCCACACACCCCCAAAAAAACCCCAAAACCACCACAGTCTGAAAAAGCACTTATTTCAGCGGCTACCCTTGGTGCCGTGGGGCTGATGGCAAGTTTAGGGTTTCTCCCATCTCAAGTGCTTTCTGGGAGAGAGCTGCTAACAAAAAAGGGGCCAAGGCAAGGAAAACATGAGGGCAAACCGACAGACAACAAAAATGAAGAGGAAAAAAACATGGGGAGTTCAGAGGAAACTGAAAGGCAAAAAGCAAATAATTACAGAAGTACCACTGGCTGCAAGTCTATAGATGTGTTTGCATAAACAGGCTCTTTTGTCAGCTGAGACAACCTGATACTTGCAACCCAAGCACTGTGTCAAATTTTTTCAGTGGTCAGTGTTTGCATCCTGAGAGTGATCATGCTGGTGCATATAACCCTGAAGTTATATATTATAACCCATATATATATATCTATAATATATATATAACCCATATAACCCCAAAGTTTAATGGTATTTTCTTCCTCTTCTCCCCAGTTTTGCTTCTGAAAAGGATGGGGCTGAAATCCCATCTGACTCTCTCTTGCGCATTGGATGTCTCTCCAGATCAGGGATGCCAGCACTTTCCAGATGGCAACACCACCATTGCAAGACTAATGATTCCTTACTTCTACATTACTTCTACACGTAATGTAGTATTAGAAGAAATAAAGCCATACTACTTATAAATCTGAACTAGTTATTTTAATTAAGAAGCAGAACCATACTGTTCTGTTGGTTGGCAGACCTTTCACAAGGACCCCAGGGGTCAATACTCGGTCCAATCTTGTTCAATATATTCATCAACGACCTGGATGAGGGGACAGAGTGTATCCTCAGCAAGTTTGCTGATGATACCAAACTGGGAGGGGTGGCTGACACCCCAGAGGGCCATGCTGCCATCCAGCATGACCTGGACAGGCTGGAGTGCTGGGAAGAACCTAATGAGGTTCAACAAGAGCAAGTGTAGGGTCCTGCACCTGGGGAGGAAGAATGCTAGGCACCAATATAGGCTAGAGGTGGACCTGCTGGAAAGCAGTTCTGAGGAGAAGGATCTGGGGGTCTTGGTAGACAGTAAATTATCCATGAGCCAGCAATGTGCCCTTGTTGCCAGGAAGGCCAATGGAATCCTGGGCTGCATAGGGAAGAGTGTGGCCGGTAGGTCGATGGAGCTCATTCTCCCCCTCTACTCTGCCCTGGTGAGGCCGCACCTGGAATACTGTGTCCAGTTCTGGGCTCCCCAGCTCAAGCAGGACAGGGAACTACTGGAGAGAGTCCAGAGTAGGGCAACAAAGATGATTGGGGGATTGGAGCACCTCCCTTATGAGGAAAGGCTGAGAGAGCTGGGATTCTTTAGCCTGGAGAAGAAAAGGCTGAGGGGAGACCTTATTCTTGCTTATAAGTGTCTAAAGAGTGGGTTGAAGGAGGATGGAGGCAGACTCTTTTCAGTAGTTCCCAGTGACAGGACGAGGGGCAACAGGCACAAGCTGGAACATCGGAAGTTCCATTCAAACACAAGAACAAACTTCTTTACAGTGAGGGTGCCAGAGCACTGGAACAGGCTGCCCAGGGAGGTGGTGGAGTTCCCTTCTCTGGAGATTTTCAAGATCCACCTGGATGCAGTCCTGAGTAATGTGCTCTAGGCATTCCTGCGTCAGCAGGGGAGTTGGACTAGGTGATCTCTAGAGGTCCCTTCCAACTCTGAAAATTCTGTGATTCCATGGTTCCGTGACATCAAAAAACAGACACTTCCCTGCCACATCTGCACATCCCACATGTGCTGATGGATTTTGACGTCTCTGGTTGCTGCCTGCATGTCGCAGTAACCTATACTCACTCGCATGCAATTTATTCTGCTCAGCAGTCAGAAGGCACGGCATGAGGCATCCCGAGGAGGAGCAAATCAGTCCAGTCAAAATATAGTGCAAGGAAATCTTTTCTGAAGACTTAACTCAATGAGGTGACAAGAAGAGGAGTGACTGATGACTTCAGGCACTGGCACATATACCTCTGGGTGAGCAAGAGAAGAAAACTTTTTCTTTAGTGCTCGGAAATGAAGGACTTTTGGGGCTTAATATAAAGCAGCAAATAAATTCAGAAAGTGCTCCTGCAAGGAGGATGCTGAAAAATTTGATTTCAGGATTATTCAATAACACTTTTCTTCCCCGTTGTTCTGATGAATGAGAATTTGAGTTAATTTGCTGGAGGTAATTATTTATTGTTATGAAACATTACGGCTCCTGGACGGTCACTGTTATTGTAATAATTGCCGGGTAACCTGCAGCACCTTGGAGGGGCCTCTTCTGTTTATTTAACTGAAGAAGAAAATAGAATATCTGCCAATTCCCAAAAAAGTTCATCCTCTTCGTATTATCGCTGTAACCATACCCTCTTCCCACTACTGGCTGCTCTCCTTCTTCCAATAAAAGGCATCAAGTGCAGATTGATTTCAAAGAGAGAGAATTAAGCAGCTCCTTTCATGCAGATTACCATGAAAATGAACTCTCGGCAAGAAAAGCCTGGTGTAACCAATATCGCTCAAGTAGTTCAAGTACTGGCAAGCTGATTGTCCTTGCCTCCTCCACGAACAACGACCCTCATTCCCAAGGACAGAGCACACCACACACACTAATAAACTAAAGCTAAGAAAATGTAAGCGTAATTATGTGCCTCAGTATCCCACCCCAAATCTAACAGAGCCATTGAACTCGCTGCCTCCACCTGCCTCTGACAAAGCACTAACAGCCTGTTTGGGGCTTGGGATGCTGGCGGTGCTTTGCCAAAAGGCTCTTCCTGCACTGAAAAACGAGAGGAAAGAGGAATGCAGCACACGCTCGAGGTTTGTGAACCCTTCTCCGCTGCTCCCCAGCCAAATGAAAATATAAACTGCAGGAGATCAGCGTGTCTCTGGTTTTTACCCTGCAAGAGGCCAAACTGTTGCTCTTCCTCTTCCAGGAAGAAAAAAAAAGAAAATTTAAAATAAAATTAAAAAAAAGACTAAGTGAATAAGCACAGTTTCTTTGCAGGGTCTCGTAACATTAAGTCCAGTAAGACAACTACCACGCTTCGGCTTCTCTCGGACTGGGGATGCGTGCAGCTGCCTCCGTGTCAGTAAAAGTGGGAATCATTCAGCCGTCCTTGAAACAGCCAGCAAGACCACATCATGATGAGAAAGCAGGTTTTCACAAAGTCTTATTACTAAACACAACCCTTGCCCTGTTGCTTCTTGACCCTGGGCTCAAACTTGGAAGGACAGAAAGTAAGAATCAAGGTTGGGGTAAGCATTTATTTTTTTTTATAAAACATTTTTTTTCTTTAAACTGAACATGTAAATCTGATTATGAGCTGCTTCAGCAGAAAAAAAGAGCAATTAGATTTGGAAAAGTGTAGCCAGCAGTGAATATGCATACAGTAACTCTGGAGCTTAAACAAAGCTGGTTTAAACCATTCCATTTTATTCTTTTTCATTAGTTTGCAGAGATTACATTCAACTATTTGCTTTTTAATCACATTTGAAAACATTAATTTCGTATAAACAGTCCTGATTTCAAGTGCAAATACTGCTTAATTAGAACTAGTGGGGAAATGATTTTAGGTCCTGTGGAAAATGAGCCTGCTTTCATTTCAGACAGAAAACTTCGCAGCGCAAAGGGCATTCCTTTTATTCCCGGAGAAAATTAAAATCTCAAAGATGAAAACCAAAAATGTAACTGCCATTCGAGGTGGATCAAGGTTTTCTCAAATTCTCGAGGACAAGGTAAATAGAGAGGTAAAAAGGGGGGAAATTATTGCTTTTAAGTGATGTGCTCCCCTGGAGCAATAACCCTGTACCTCTGCCCAGGCTGGGAAGCCGCCCTGTGGGAAGGGTCCTGGGGTGATGCTGGTGCCCAGTAAAAGGAGCCAGCAGCACACGCTATGGATAAATACAACATGAAGAGAATAGGTTCCCTCCACACTGCACAGAAACACACCTTTCAAGAAGTCCGAAGCCTATAAAAAGCTAATACTTCGGGGAAGTAAACAACATTTAGTGATAGGAAACCAATTTTAAAGAAACAAAAAAATAGCAATAACAATGGGAAAACCAGAACCAGAGGATCTAAAAACTTCTTGAAGAATCCAGGTCAGGATACACAGTCTCTCTCTGTTCATTGCCGTGCTTTCTTCTGGTCAACAGAAATGAAGAAAAAGAAGAGAAAAGAGAAGAGGTGGTATTATCTCCAGTGTCACTCTGTTGGAACCTGTTGCTGTTAGATACTCAGAATCATGCTCCCCTGCTAAATTAGCAGGGGCTGCTGTGAGTTATTAAACATTGCCTCAGCAGAACAAAGGGGTGGGAGAAGACACAACCTCTAAAAAGGTTAACTTAAAAGAGTACGACTGTAACAGGTACGTCGATAACCCCAGTTTCTGCAAAAGATGGACTTCTGTAGGAGGTTATTTAATCAACGCTTACATTTACTTAAGGAAGTCAAATGGCAAGTTATTTTGAATGAAGGAAAACGATACGAGAAGTAATGGGAGCATTTAGGGAGACATATCAATAAAGCTAACTCACCAAAGAGCCACTCTGGTCATTTGAGACCACATTACCATTACTTAACCAGCCTGAATTACTGACTGCTGTGCTGAATTTGCACTGATGCATTGAACTTGCTTTCCTGTAAATTCCCCATGCTGCGCAGCTGGCAAAGCCTGGGCACTAACGCAATACATATGGATGGCAACAGAGAACCTCTTTTTTTTCACCATGGCCTTCTTACTGATGTCTAGTAGTCTCTAATTAAACAAACACGTCTGCTATAGGTTACTAAAATACCTACTTTGTGCATTCAGCTACTGAATGAAGCTCTAAGGACCGGAGCAGTCTGTGGCATATGCTCGTACTCAGCACCACCAAAATCTTCCCTTTGCTTTCTTCCTCCAAGTTCGACAGCATTGTTATTGAATGAAAAAAAAGGGTTGTGTCATTCAAACCTTCTGAAACATCCTAGAGAAACAGAAGCTGTTTGACTTGGACCTTTATGCAACACAACACGCCAGCTTCAGCACAGCAGGCAGATATGCAGACAGAAGAGTGATCTTTGCCCCAGAATTCGTAATCTACCTTATGTACTCTCAGCTGTCCTCAGTATTGGCCATTACCTTCTGCCTTGTCCTGTCATTTCTGGACTCTCGAGTTATTTGAAGAGCACAAATAAAGGTGCGCAAACACAGCTAACCTTTTGTCTGCAAGTTTTCAGAAATGCAGTATTCGGAAGGGTAAAAAACAGAGCCAGCAAATTTTTCATCTTTTATTCATTCGACTATCTCTAACTGCAAAAGAATTGTGAAATTGAAAATTAAAGTTTCGACAGTCCCAGGAAAGCAATTCAAATGCAAATACCAGCAGCTTGGTGCAAAGACAATGAAATTCAACACATGGACACTGAATTACAACAAAAAATTCATTAAAAGAGATGTCAGAACAGACAAATAACTGAGCAACCTGGTTCAAAACATGATGTCAGGAATTTCAGTAAATCTGCTTTACAAAATAATCAGGAACTAAATACTTAATATAAAACTTCATCAGACACCTGGCATGACTGAAACATAAGACTTAGGCCATGCATTTGCTCTCTTGGGGTTTATCTGAGTTAGAAAACTGTTTCTTGTGCACCTACACAGAGATTTTCCTTGTACCCTCTACACGAACCCTCTCTCATTGGGAACACTTTAAACATTTAGCAAGGCAAGCTATCATTTTTTTTCCAAACAAAATAAATCTGAATTGGTGAGATTCACATCAGCATAATGCCTCTGCATTGCAGGAGTTCTCCATCTGGCTGGTTTTCTGCTCTCCCCTGCTTCGGGGTTATCAGTACCATTGCCGAGCATCCTTCGGGAATGAAGATGCAATTTTGGACTGGCAGCTTCGTCTCTCTTCACAATGCCTCGTTCATCCTCCTGAAGCTTGATGAGGTCATTGTCTTGAGTGCTCTGAGAAGTGAAGAACATACCAATTTCCAGCCATGACTGCTGCACGCGCATGCTAACATCAGCCAGTGGCTGGTTTAGGGACTCTGCATTAGCTTGTGTCTGAAAGAGCCACCAGGGATGGACGATGGAAGGATAGATAGCTCCTCATACACCTCATCCTCGAAGTTTGGAAACTTTGATGTTTCACAAATATAGTGTGAAATATAAGATGTCTTAACACACGAGGCGTTATTCACAGGAGTGTGAAGATGATCCAAAATCCACACTTGTCCTTCAAAACCACTTGGCAGAAGCATCCCAGAATGATTTCAGGTGACAAAGTGATGCCTGGCTCCATCAAGACTTCTAATAATGCAAAGAAGTAGGAGGGAGGTTAAAAGTTAACTTGGAATAATCAAAAAGATAACGAGCTCCTTGCTTCACTCTTGTGCAAAGACCTAAATTTCATTCCTGGTGAAGCAAACGTTTTCAGCTGACCAACACTGCTGATGACCTTAATATATCCTCTGTCCCTCCCTAGGGACCTACAACTGAAAGTCATCTCCAGCATGACATACAGCCATTTGCCATCACTAACCCCCAGACCTGCAGACAGCTCACCACCCTCTCTCCTTGCAGGAAAAAAATTATATACTTCAGTTAATATGCAAGGGAGAAGCCCATGTTTTCTGAAACACTGGAAATAAGCATCTTCCAGAAAAACAAAAACATAATAAACAGCCTAATAGTGTCTGCATACTTTATCTCCATCAAACATAAGCAAAGCACAGATTTTCTGCTAGATCATATTCAGTATACAAATCCACTTGAAAACAGGAACTTATAAACATATGGTTAGTATTTGCCAAAAGTTTTGGGGGTTTGTTTTTATATGGGTTTTATATGGGTTTTTTTTCTGAAAGGGCACAAACTGAGCAATTCTGAATGTCTTCTGAAAGAATGAAATTGCTGCCGACTCAAATCTGAATCAGCTATTAAACACCTCTACAAATTATCTTGATGCCTGAAGAAAACAAATCATCCCAAAGCTAGCCAGAAATGTTAGAGAATATGGGATGAATCACCGCAGTGACGTTGCTGTTGTGGTTGAAAAGACACGGTCATTATTAGGTGACGTTATCAGACATCCCAGAACAATCACCCACCAATATGACATACATATTTTTTGGTAGCTACTTTTGAGAGCTTTTCAGGTGTAAGGCTGGTGTATAGTGTGATATATTTTTGGCTGAGAAAGCAACATTCTCACCTCATCAGCTACTTTATCTACCCATTAAATAGTAAACTCCTCTAAAATCTTGGTTTCTTTTTCTTTAAAGTACCCTCCAAAAAGTAAACAAAGGTACTTAAAAGGTCAGAGACAGGTTTTCTTTCTTACACATGAAAGATGGAGGCATTTTTAGGCCTACCAATATTTTCAAAGACAGACTCCTGTATCACCTTCAAATAGCTGGAAGAACAGAAAATCCGTTTCTGCACCTGTTTTTTTTTCCCTCTAAATGAAATGAAATGGTTGTTTCCTGACCCACTGAAAAATATGAAGCGGATAATGAATGACAAACACAGAAGTGTTTTCAGCCCAAGAAAAAGGGACACTGTGGACAAATGTAAGTCATCTGACGGGGAGAAAGAAGACTGGATCAGAAATAAATGGGGTGCTAAGTGATCTCACCAGTTCTTGAAACAGCAATTATGATATATATTAGTATATCCAAAAAGTGAAGCAGATGTTGTCATCTCTGTGCTTGCTGTATAAAACTGGGATCTGCATCTCCTCTGGAGATACTCCCCCATTGAGACCCAGCAGGTGGAAACCCATGCTCTGGAGGCAGGAGTGAAACAGGAAGGAAGGATGAAGGAGAAATGTATTAAACAAGGAAGATGCTTTGGTTTCCTTGCACGCAAGCACACATGCTGTCCTTTACATGACAAGAGAGGAGCATGCTGATCATGACCACCTTTCAGCCAAACTTCCAAGTTACACATGCACAGGAGGTGCCCTTCAGGTCCCCTTAGCAGCACCTGCACAACCCAAGGTGGCCCACCATCATCACATTGCGCAGCAGGCCTGGTGGCAGGGACGAGAGGGTCACTGAGGTGGGAGCACCTTCCCACACCTCAGGCTGAACTGAAGAAAAGAGATTTCATGCAAAGGGACGGCATGAGGAATGGGATAGAGAAAGGCTTCGCAGTCGCACAAGGTCTCACCAGCCACATCATTCTTGGTGTCATTCACATGTGAATTGAGCACCGAGAGCTACCTCAGCCCTACAGCCACAGCAGATTAGGCTAAGTAATTAAAAGAGGTGAACGGAGGTGAATGACAAGCCTGAGGCTTATTTCTGTATATGGCTTTCATGCAACTCCTGCATAGAGCAGGCATGCTGATGCAGACCTCACAGTTTCAGGGCAGCCATTCCTGCGACGCCTGTTCTAGAGAAGAGCTGATTTACACTGTCAGATGGGTGTACCAGCACCCAAATGTACTATAAACAATGCTTGGCATACAGTCTCTCATGCGTAAAAGGAAGCCAAGATAACAGAGTGCAAGCCTGCAGGAGAAAATGTGACTTCTTTCTGAGCAAACAAAACTTGAAAGTACAATAAAATCTTCAGCCGTGCAGTCCTTCTGTAGGGTTTGGTCAATAATGCATACCAAAACAAACTGGATGATTTTTACCTGCATTACTCATTAAAAGATTGTGAAATTGCCTAATATACATTCACTCAAGATTATTCACAAAGGGTGCCATTGACTAATTCTTGGTCTGCAGATCACTCAGAACAGATGCTTTGAATACTTATAACCTGAGCGTATTAATTCAACCGTCTGCATGAAACCTGTTTGCTTCTAAAAATAAATGTCTTTTCCCAACCAAGACCATTGGGTTTTGTTTTGTTCCTTTTAAGATTAAATATAATCCCCTTGGTTCTTTAGGAAAGTGCTGTGCTTTCTGGGCATAATGGTCTGCGGGTGCTGGCGAGACCCTAGATTTACAGCACGTAAACCCTCAGGTTTACAGCACCCTCGTCATTCTGCTGAATCACGTTGGACGTGGCCTTGGAGACTTATGTTTCACCTTCCTTGCCAAGGCAGTATTGGCTTGCTTAAGCCACTGGGTCCTACTCCTTCATTCTGCTTACTGTTTACTCACTTGCATGGTTTTGTGCGTGTTTATTTTATTTCTTGTACATCCCAAGGCTGATGCTAAAACTGAGCATCTACACAGTCCAGAGACTCCATACCCCAAGCTCCTCTTTCAAACTGTTATCAGCCGACCTAACAAGGAATTTCTCCTCCTACAAGCCTTGCCTTCCTTTTAGACTAAAGCAGGTAAAATGCCTTTATTACCAATATCATTCTGCCATTCAATTACAGGATTCAGTAAGACCCCTTCTGTCCATCTTTGCCATTTTTCCTCACTTGCTCTATCTGTTTACTGATCTTGGTTTTCCCCTTTCATTCAGAAGACGTGTCCCACATGGTATTACACTACTCTCTAGGCTCTCACAGTGCAAGAATCAATATCTTGTGAAAGACAAACTTAAATTGCCTTTTTCTGAAGCCAGCATTACCTTCCCCTCCCCTCTCTGCCAGCCTTAGCTGTGTTGGCTGCGAAACAAAATCTTTTTTGAGGTTATTAACCTGTGCTGGATAGCTGATGGGAGAATTTTGCACATCTTATAAAATGGATTCCTCTGGTTCACCTAGCAGCCTAAATAGTTGTTCATTGGCATGATTAATACACTGAACGTACTGGCGATTGTTTCAGCTCTGTTCCTGTTTTAGGTTACGGAATTGCTTTTGCTGAGGTTGTTCTTTAAATTAAGACAGTTTCACATTGCTTTGAAATGCAAATTCTTAGGGCAGCTTAGCAACAACAGCTAAGGGGGGAACTATTACAATTACAGAAGGAAGAAAATAGGAAGAATTTAAAAAAATCTCCTGCGAGATCTTTGTTAAAACTTGTCAACAACATTACCTGGCTGCTCTCGTGCTGTAAGAATTAGTTTTTACTTTGGTAAATACCACTGGGCAAGGGCAGGAAACCTGGGTAGGACTCCGAAGTGCAACATGCTGGTTTAGTGCCCTGTCACGGATCCTGAAGTCCCCTTCCTCTCTCTCCAGCTGGCTTCAAAATAACAGTAGTTTAGGACACATTGTGTTTTTGAGGCTCTGGGTACAGAGGAAGATGTGTCTTGCCAAGATTACAGGAAGGGGTGATGCAGGGAGTCCTTTGCTGTAAGCTGAGTAGCAGGGTTAGCGGTGGGGGATGAGGCTGGAAAGATGCATCAGGAACCCAACAACGCTTATGCAGATATTCAAGCACCTCAATTCAGTGATTCAGGTTTTAGAACTGTGGCCCAAAGTTTACTACAAAGTAAACTAAAAAATTATTATTCCTACAAAATACCTACCTCTTCTGGGGTGAGAGAAACCTTATGTCTGCATCAGTAGTACAAATTTTGCTCATAGAAGGCAGAACTAAATGCAGCGGGTCCAATTCATAGGTAGGGTACTCTGCCTAAAAACCTGGATTAATTTTTGCAGGAAAAATATCAGCAGAGCAAGGCTACGGAGCAGAATTTTTAGCCCACCACAAAGGCAACTGCTTGGGGATCCATGGGTGCTGCTCCCCAGGATACCTGCTGAGTTTAACGCCTGCAGCACAGGCACTGGGGGAAGGAGCCTGCAGGGTCTGGCCCTTACAGTGCTGCTAATGCGCTCTTGAATATGAAGGACACTAATAAAGCACAAGTCAGACATCAAGTCAAACGTTGCTATACTTTGTATATAAATCAGTATTTCTCATGAAAGAACTACTTTTATCAGCTAAAAAAATGTTCATTTCTACATTTAATACTTTGGTTACTATATGAGAAAAGTCCTTTTGCAGGATCCTGCTGGAAATCTCCATCACACCAGGAAATTTGGAATATAACATGAGATCAACAAAAATCATGCACTAAGGACTGTGTGGCAAACTTACAGATAGGAGGTCATTCAGGAAGGCTGTAGAGGAAAATTGTGGATATCCTCAAAGACAGAGATCAGTCAGCCAAAGAGTAAAAAGTGTTTGTACTGCTCCCATCCAGCCAGCTGTTTGGTGTGTTGAAATGGTCTGGAGGTTGTTTTTTTATTTATTTATTTTTTAAGATCAAAAGTTGATGAATAGCAATGAAGCTCTAAACTGCTCTGTTCTAACCATACAAAAGATAGCAAAGTGCCACTGTCCAAACAACAATGCCTCTTCACCCAGAAGAGAGTGACTCGCTTCGAGACAGTAGGTTGGCACATTTCATAGGTACTGTGCAAGTCAAATGGAAACCCAAATTTACTTAGGATGTAGCCCTGATAATGACTCTAGGTTTTTAATTTGCAGAGTTCCTCCGGCTGAACGTACCACAACTAATAATATTCCTGTTTCCTGGGAATGATGCAGAAGACAAGATGCAAGCACTTCTTCAGTAAGTGGGCTTTAAATTTGGAAAGACCAAAGTTTTAATCCCAAGTCCTGAGTCATGCGCTGATGGATGCAACTTCTGAAAAAAGAATGCCATGAACTGTTTCTGTCCAACAGCGTATTAGAAGCGCACTGTCTATGTTTTGATATACCAGGAAGATCTCGTTTCCCAGGTTTTTTCCCTTTTCTTTTTTTACTATGTCATTAGTCACCCACAGAGGTGTGGGGCCTGAGGGGTGGAAATGTTCTTGATACAGAGCAAAAATTCAGTCAGCAGAAGCAGGTCTCCGGACTCCATACTATAGGGACTTTTAGCCTTCTCCAATATGTCCTGGAGGAAAAAGCATTCAGCTTCTCTGTCAGATGACTTAAGGCTTTCACAGACAGATGCTCCACTTGTAGGTCCCTTCCCACAGAACAAGCAAGGAGAAAGCTGAGGCACGTTGCTTAAACCATCATGCTCTTTCATCAACAACCCAGCAGTCAAAGTTTAAGTTCTTCACCAGATGATAAGTTTAGGAGTTGTTTTCTCCCTACCAGGAAAGAACAGTTTTCACACTATTTTTGTGATGGAAAGCCTCGACGAGTAGCTGGGTTGTCCATTCCTCCAGGCAGCATGCCTGGTGAAGTCAGCATCCCAGCAAAACCTTATGCAAAACTCACCGTCTGGAACAGGGGAGCCGACGTGTTTTAAGCACGCTAAGTATTTAATACAGGTTGACCTGTAAAGTAGATAAAAGTCATGGTCTTCTGGCAAACAACACTCCCTTCACCAGGGTGAGACAACAGCCAATTAAACTACTGAAGCTGTGACACATGGTAGCAATGAGCAATTTTAGAAAAATCAGCTCAGTCCTCTTTTCTTCATTCTGGTCTGTTTGATTTTCATGACATGGAGAACTTCAGCATCACAAGGAAAACCAGGGCATTTTCATAGCTTTCAGTCCTTGACTGTATGACAGAATGATGTTAGAAATCAAAGCAGTCTGGAGAGATCCGCAGTAATATTTTAGCATGTTAGCAATCGCTTGCCATCGGGAAAGATAACTTTTTTCTCATTATAGCCTGATACGAAGCTATGATGTTGAACAATTAAGTTCACACCTGCTCCCAACCTGTTCTGGTCAGGTTTCTGTGGTAATCATTAGGTGTAACCAGAGGGGGAAAAAATAGGGGGAATGTGTTGGTAAAACACTTATTTCAAAAGAAACATAGTAGGTATTAATCCACACCAAGAGCAGATCAAATGTATTGCCTTTCTGGTTCTTAAAGAGTTGCCTACACTTGAAAATTTTCAAGGGACTAGAAAGGACATCTGTTGACAAGCAACGATACAGTCTCAGAAGGCATCAATAATATATTCTAAATACCCTGCACATAGCAAAGATAGTAAAATAAATGCCATAGACAGAAATAACTAAGCCAAATTAATAAAATTACAATTTTCCAGAATGCATATTCCCTTAAAGATATATTCATACTTGAAATTTAAGTATTTCTACACTTGGTAAAGAACTGCTTATGTGAAGTTTGTGTACAGAGTTTGACTGATGTTTTCTTAAGCATGAAACACCCAGAATTGCTGCAAGTTCCATTTCTCTCCTATTACTAGGCTTGAACAGCAGGTAGTGCAAATGTTTCCATCGCACGCCTGGCGCCAAACACCTTCTGCTCGAATGGCATTCCCAGTTCCCACGTTAGCTGGTTTTTGTTTCCTTTCAGTGGAGGCAGCCTGCTCCCAGGGGGATTTTATTCCGCCATGAAACAAAGACGATGGGTTGCAAGAGAAGAGTGGAACTGTTCTGCTTACATATACCTAATCCCCTTTTTAGCCTGTTTATGTTTCTGGCTTTATATATCCTGTTAGCATGACTTTCACTACTAATAAAAAAATGCATTTTTGCTGTTGAAGCTTGTTGCTTGTTCAGGTCTGTGGGTGCCTCCTAATGCTTGGATGGTGGAAACCTCCCCCAACCCTGACATTTTTTCAGTCCCTGTTCACTTTCTGCACACTATTTTTAATCTTTATCATCTCCTTGCTCTTTCGCTGCCTCTTTCTTGGCATTTTCTGAAACTATTCCGTATCTCCAAGCATCCCTCCTGTACAACATTTTGAAATTTCACTGTACCATTCTGATATAGGATCAGCATTGCACAGAGCCCTTAACGTGGAGACACACCATGCTATGCCAATGTTTTTTTAGTTTACTTTCAACTCCTTTCTCAGTAAAACCAAATACACTATTTGTTTGGGGGTTTTTCACTTACCACTGGACACAAGGAGGCACAGGCAGGGCACAGAGGAATGACAGCTCCAACCTTTCTCTCCTGAGTGCAGCAGCTAATTTAAATCACATCACTGTGTGTATCCACTAGAGCTGCTTTTTTGCAGTTACTAACATTAAGCTTCACTTTTTCAATCACCTAATCACTTTCTATATGTGTATTTTGTGTCTAACGTTCCTTGTACATGTAAAAGCGTAATTTATACAAACAGGTGCTCAGGAAAACAAACCGCCCATTTTGCCTAGGGCACTGTTTAAAGTGCTATACCGTGAAGTGCGACATGCACAGATTTCTTCTTGAGGACTCATATAAAGTAAATATGCTCAGTTTACACATCCCAAAACTATTTTCCTCAATGCCAAATTAAGTGAAACTTGATCTGGGATCATAAAAAGTAAAACCCACTGCATTTTTCCCAGCTTTAGGATCATCACTCAGCTGTAAGCGGACGCCAGCTGATGGCTTTGCTGAGGCTGCAGGAGACAGGGCGGAATGAGCTACTTCTCTGCTCACAAAACTTAGGTAAGCAAACAGGCAAAGCTTATTTTTGTTGGTAAAGCAAGCAGATGACCTAAAAAGCATACTTAGTAAAAGCCACCGACTTATCCCAAAGCTCACTACTGTTAGCCAGCTAGCATAAAACTCTTCCACCAGCACAGGATGTACAAAGTCAACACATTCAGCACTCACAGGTATTAGTTACAAATTTTAGAAGAAGTGACAAGTGAGCTCTGGTTGTGCCTTTTTTAGCCTGCCCTGGTTTATGTAATGAAATTTTCTCTTCTGTGATCATTTTTAAGTCACTACCACAGCTTTGCATAGTTGTTTTCTTCCCTGTCTTGATCTGGTAAGAAATCATTAATCTTAATCTATAAAGCTCTTCATCAATTGACAGCAGAACTGAAATATGCTCCATTTACCACTTTGTAACAGCAAAATTAGAAGCACAATGACCCACTACTGAAACCCAACTGCAAGTGCCCCCCCCCAAGCATATCTGAGAAGAAACTATGAACTAAAGAGCCAGCACTGGCAAGCAGGCTTTATTCTTCCTCTGCCATTCAGAGGAGACACCACCTCTCTACCCACCAACACTTGCGGCTGTAGAGGCTGCTGCTTCCAAGAGGTAAGGGAGGGTAATTTAGGAACAGTCATTTGCTAATCGAATAATAGCGTGGATTTAATTCAATTCGCTGCAGTGCACCTTGGAACAATTCTGTTCTCAGGCTGCCACATTAAATTTATTTGCAAATTTTTCCTAGAGGTGACTTCATATGGGAATTTTCAATTCTACATAGTCTTTTTTTCTTATTCAGATACCCTTTGTACTAATGGGATTATTTTGAGGGATTTATAATGGCATGTTCACAATTTTTTGCTTTCTACGTAACTGAGTCTTTCACTTTTTATAAACAAGTCAGCAGGGCAAAGTCCTTTACCTAAGGATGGAAGTGGGACATTGTTTTCTACGTACGTATTTCTTCAGGTTTAGGAAACCATGCAAGGTTTACAGGAAAGCCTCAAGGCTAAAGCACATTGCACTGACCGAGGATCAAATTTGCAAGGTTTCTTGCTGGTCAGCAACGGGCTCCCCTCTCACTAATAGCTCTGTAAAATGAGGTTATGGGAAATAACATCCTGCATAAACACGGGACAATCTAAACAAGTCTCTGACAGGACTATAAGAAAACCTAGCACTGATGTTAATGACAACCACAGCACTCAAACAGAATTAAGTTGTGTATGGTAAGATTCTGTAAGTGGTGATTTTTTCAACTCCTTATGGAGCTCTTAAAAATCACTAATTTGTAATACTAAGAGTGAATGCTTACTGATTTCTGTTCTTTGATCAGAGCAATGTTTAACTCAGATATCCCACAGTTTGACAGCTGATCTGCATAATATTGTGAATACAACGTATAACAAATCTCAAGACAGTGAAATAAGCTTTCAGTACATCTCTTCTCTGTGTGTGGCAATACAATGCAAGATTTATGGAAAATGCCTATTGCATCCCAATTCTAACTCATAGGTATTGGAAAATTAAAGCTATATTATAAAACATATCTTGTCACTTACTTACAGTTAACAAAAGCCCAGCAAGAATTTTTAACCCTTAACCTGTATAGACGTTAGTCACCCTAAGAAATGTCATTTATCTTGTTGCTTAACTTAATAAACACTTTCCACTTCTTACTTCATTTATCTTGTCGCTTAACTTAATAAACCCTTTCTACTTCTTACTGACTTGGCCTGATTAGCTTCAAAAAATCAGCCATGAAAGTCCACGTATAAATATACTATTCTACAGTACATTTACTCCCATTAGCTTTCATTTACTATGAGCATTTTTTGTTTTGCTTTGACATAAGCTTTCATTCTCTTTTTTAAGCTGCGTTATTTGAGGACAAAACATTAAGGAAGCATTTAACTTACTGATCATCTTACTATGATAAATAACAACATTAAAAGAATGGGACCAGACTCCCAGAGCATGGAGACGGCAGCTCACCGACAGATGGGACTGTGCCGGTTTATGTCACCCGAGGACCTGGCTCCGAATGCTAACATATGATAATCACTTGACTATGGCACTGAGAAACAAATCTAGCAAGAAGTAAGAGTGATAAGTAGCTTCATGTTACCCTCCAAAAGACTAGTAAAACAGGTTTTTTTAGGTTTTTCTTGCAGATGATCCAGTGACAGAGACTGTTAAGAATCAGACCCCAAAAAGATTGGTGTCAAACTTTCAGCAGAGAAAAGCAAGTCCTAGGGATAATCCCCCCCAAACCCTTGTGCTACAATGGCAGAAGCCTTAGTTACCCTGCACCAAGCCCAGGGGCTCTGACCCATCCTCTGTCCTTTCAACACCGCTGGTTTGGCACACACAACTACAAACCAGAAAAGATAGCCACTACAGTTTCCCTGATATCAGGAACAGACTCTGCCAAGTATGTACCTTGAGGTCCCCAAGTTATCCAAACCTCTGAAAAAACCAGAAGTGACTGAGGATACATACTTGGATCTTTGATTCCCCAAACTCCTCCCCAGCACGTTTTCACCAAGAAAACACAGCCCTGCTTATTTTGACAGTTAAATAAGACGCATTTTGCAAAAGTAAGATGGAAAACTGAGATTACCGTTAAAATTTAAAGGGGCAAAGCAATACAGGAAGCTGCTGGGACATCTCAGCCCTCCCCAGCTCTTCCATCTTCCCTACCACCACCAAAAGCAGCTAAGGAAACCCAAATCCTTCAGTTCCCTTACGATCACGATCTGTTCAGCCAACAGAGCTCAAAACTAGGAAATAAATTATCCTCCGAGCAGCAGTTATGAGCAAGGTTAGTTCTGCAGTGTTAAATATTTGCAACTAAGTGAGGGTCTGTGAAAAAGGCTTGTTTTTTCCAAGAAGGAAAACAACGTATTGGAGATAGCTGACAAATGATAACAAGCAGGAGCTACTGATAAAAAGCAGAAAATATGTTTATTTTCTTTTCTTTCATCATGCATGAGGTCCAGTTGTTCCCTCCAGACGAACATTACCAAGGACACCTCTTCTTATCTTGTACCAACGGGGAACAAACACATTCCTTGGTTAAAAAAAATCTTCCATGGATTTAGTTCGGTCCAAATTTTAACACAGGAAACCAGTGTTTAAAGGAGATCTGTGGAGATAGTTGTCGTTTGAGGGCACGTTGACCACTTGGCTTTAATAAAAGTCTATACCGGGACCTAACAGTTTCTAAGACACTGTGGAGCATTTACCCCATGGATTACTACAAACCACAATGGATCATTGGAAAACTATCAGGTTTAGGGGCAAAAATCACCCCATGATCCTTAGGAATATTTTCCCAGGGATGTCTGCACTAAAATTCACAAGTTACTCACCATTTTGCACTGGTGAAGTTAGCAGGGCTTTGCCACAGACAGTTCTTTATTTCCCACTGAAGATCTTTTATCAGTATTATAACTTGACTTCACTTTTCCAATGGAAACAACTGCCACAAGTGGACACGGCAAAAGAACACAATGTTTTGGGCTGAAAATCCTGAAAAAACCTAATTTAAGTAAGACTTCACCTAGTTATGAACAAAGTCCTTTTACAAGCTCCTGCACCTCTCCATCCTCCCCCAAGAGCAATGACAGAAAAGAGCTGGAAGCAGATGAAGAACAACGGGCAACACAAAATACGATTAACTTTAAGAAACCTGTGGAGTTATACATCATTACCAGAAAAAAAAAATAATCCCACAACCCAGACAGAAAATAACTTCAAGTTTCCACCTACTTCAAGATAAGAGTTTATATCCTTTCAGCAGTGATAAACAGTCCCTGGTGGATCTCTACTGGAAGGATGCGACTGCATAACTACAACAGGATTATTGCTTTTCCAGATCTGCATCATCTCAAACCTCAGTTGCTGCTTTTATTTATGAGAAAGCCTACCCAGTGTTATTTCATGTTCTAGTCATTTCACAAAATAGCTGATTCCAGTCAGAACCGAGAGGTTATAAAACTATTTAGCACAAGGATGGCAAACATCATCTTTTTATTAGTTTTTCAATCTTAAATCCTACGTATTCAGATTGCATTTAATTATCATCTATGCCTAGATGTGCTAGGAAAAACAGCTGCAGGGATACATTGTAATTTCCATTATTTTAGAAGAATACAGTGCAAACATTGATCTGACATTCTGATATCTTCAAGATTTGTTTTCTAAAACCAAAATTCTCATTTTTCCCCAAAACTCATCTGCTAGGGCTACACAGCAGTTTGAGATCAGGGCCAACATATTAAACTGAAAGAAAAATAAGAAAACTTTGCTGAAGAATGCAATCAAAAGATCTCCCCACCTCCCTGGCTTTATTCCCCTTTTTTTAACTTATTCTCAGATTTCTCCTTGTCAAACTTCTGGTCTGCAGAGAGCCTTGGCCATACGTATCCATGGGATTTTCTCCCCACTGGTAAGAGGAGAGAGATGGAGTCTCATCTGAATTACCCCTGGGGCAATGAGATGTTCAGCCAAAGTGAAGTGTTTAAGGAACATGGATATATACAGAAGTTTTGCCTCTGTGATTTACCAAGAGGGATTGCTACTGGATTTCCCCATTACACCATTGCTGCCTGAAATAGCGATGACTGAGTCACCACTCGACTCAAACCCAGAACAACTGGCATCACTGGAGAGCTAAAAGCAGCTGTGTTTGCCATGCTTCACCCTTCTGAAAAGTGATCTTGAGCACTCAGTGATCATATTGTACGTGCTGAATATAAACTAGAGATTGGGTTTGAGAGGCTGAGCCGGTCCCCCATCAAGCACAGGGTCACCAAGCCGCCTTAAAACAACTTCTTCATTTCCATTTCAACTGATTTGTATGGTGCACTTTCCAACTAAAGTACTAAGACCTTGGATGTCGATTGACTATAAGTCCCTTTTCTTTCTCAGTTTTCCTGTTTTCACCCTTTCGTTTTCCACTACAAATAAAAATGAAAAAAAATCTTACAGGGTAGAAGTGACCTGACTTTGCAGTTTAAACAAGCCTTTCTCTCCTTCCCCTTCCTCAAACTGTTTATTTTGAGCTCTCTTTGTACAACCAAGAGCAGTAAGAAAGGGCATTGGGCTCGCATGGTTTGATTATTTTTTTGTAGATCAGCTTTCAAAGTAAACAAGCAATCCAAAGCGAATCAAGCCTAACAAAAAGGAACACTATGCCTCTAATGTTCCTTTAATAATAGTTTGGATTGCTAACACTAGAGTCTTTCTATCTGCATACACAGAGTAAATTATATAGCCATGTATTTTAATGGGCAGAAACAAAGGTCAAAATCCAGGCGCTTTCATGTATACTATTATGATGAGAAGTCCTTTTATTTTACGTTTCAGTCGTGGGAATTTCAATAAAAGGGACTTATGGAGCAGTGGGGGAGACAAGAAAGACATTTGTGCCTCCCTTTTCAGCTGTTATTAATAAAATGAACGAGGCTTTATCTCACCAATTTATTTTGTAAATAAAACCCCCTTGACAACAAAGCAGTCTTTGCATAACTGCTGAGAAATACAAAAATAAATAGCACATCAACTATGATCTTACGTGAAGAAAAAATATACATTCATTATGTTTCCTATACAGTGGAAATCTCTTTAAAGAGGTTACACCTATGCATTTTCTTCCCTGAAGAGGGGAAGATGACTATTTGGCTGCCTGCAGGGTTGTGCAAATGCATTTACAGAACAATATGTCTATCTGGTAAACTCTGAATACTCCTCCCTAGCAATGAAGACTAGAGCTTCTGGTAAATCTGCTCCAGCCTTGTTAAATACTACGCTGCAAAGAGACTGGGGACTTTAGATTCAGAGAAGCTAAGATGAACGAAATGGCAAGAGTAGTAAATCACTGTGAACATGAGCAGATCCCAAAGAAAGCTGGGCATTCATTCTGAAAATGGAAGAATTTTCAGGTCATCTTGACACTAAAACTTTTACAGCATTGCTTAAGAACCTGCCAGCAGTCCTCTCTCATCCAAATCTAACAGGGAAGCTTGTACTGACAGCAGGATTTGAATGAGGACAGAGATAGGAGACTCAGCTATTCAGGTGCTTGGCAGCATTCATTTAAAGATGTTAGATGCTGTACAGTCCCTCCTCTCCACTGATGAGTTTGGCAATATCTTGAGAAACTTGAAGTTGGTTGATGATGATGACGATTATTATTATGATTATTATTAAGATAGCTAAAAGAAATCATATTTCGCAAGTCTGAAGTCATTCGTTCCCCGCTTTGATTGCATTTTCTCCTCCCCCCCTACCAAATATTGCTTTAGACTAACCAGAGGTCAGGTTTTCATTACTGAAAAGGAATTATTTAATCAAATAATATCCTTAGAATATACGTACATCCTCTTGCCATTCCTTAACATAAATTATATAGGGTTTGGGGGTTGGTTTGTTCTTTAAAAAGAGGACAGTACATAAGATGAGCACAGGTGGGTTACAGATTATCTGCTCACCACACGCAGCATCCCAGCCAAGCAGAGGGGCAGGTCGCAGGACAGTGGTCACAGACAGCATCACATTACTCCTCTCTGAACACCACCTGCCCGGACTGCTGCTTCACAAGCTCATATTCTAATATCTGTGAGATTTATACAGGCTTTCTTTCCTAAATCCCGGCTCAGGTGACAATGAATGTTCCCACTGCCCTTATAAAACGCTATCATCTTTCCTTCTATAAGACCTGTTTTGCTCCAGTTCAGCAATCTTGCTAATAAAGTCTGTTAGGTTCATATGAGTTATTACAAAAAATATATAGCAACTTGCACTTTGGCTGGAGTTATTTTTAGGATAGAGGGTAAGTAAGAATATCTCACATAAGATGTTGGAACAGTATTACAGTATTATGTTCTTAATGCATTTAAAGTGTTAAAAGTTAGTTCTGCAGCTTTAAAAATAATTACTTTCTACAGAACAAATATGAAACCATATTCTAATCATGAGCACAATCACTGCCTATAAAACACTGCCACTGTGATAATCATAATTTCATATCCTATTTGATCTCATGGACATTTCATGAAATAAGTACAAGAAATATTTACTTCTCTGTCACTATTATGAGTAAATAACTACTTTTAGAAGAGTCAATTATGAAGACACTGTAAAATTAAAATAACTAGATGATCACAGTGGAAGATTTGCATTATATTGGCCTGTGTATGAAACAACAGCATGCAACTCAATTTCTCTAACAGACAGGCCATACACAAGGCTCTTTAACACCAACACAGTAAATGAACACAGCACCTGAACATGCAATTTATCATAACCTGGAAGACTGCTAGGAGCAGGTTTTAAGTTAATAAAAATTTGGAAAAATATAGAAACAAACACGTGTAATGGTGCTCACACAGGCTGGGCCTCAATACTGCAAACCCAAGCCTTCCCAATACTGCAGCCACACAGAGAAGGTCACCCTTTACCTATTTATGTGAAAAACTTAGCGAGAAATACTTGTGGATTTTTATAACCAATAAATAACCACAGTTTTGACTTCGAGAAAAAAAAGGGGGGAGAGAAAAATCAAATTTTAGTATGAATTGTAGTAACTCCAAAAGGAAGCTGATGGAATAGCGCCCAAGTTCCGTAAGCGATACTTAAGAAATCCCCAAAGATTAACAAATATGTTTTTGCTCCCACTTGATACTGACAGATTTTGTAACTTTTACAGTTCCCAAAAACCTATGAAGATACATGAAGCCCTGGGTTAAATGCTGAAGTAGATTTAGATGGAGACCAAGACTGCTGCAGTGAATGTAGAGTTGCTTCTTTGATCCAGTGCTTAAGTTATGGTGATTTTTCAAGCACACCAAGTTTTCCCACTGCATCCATAAAAAGCATGCAACTGCCAAGTCATGGAAGTCTTTTGTTGTTCTTATGCTCCCAGTTCCGAAGTATACTCTCAGGGTATTAATATAACTTAAGAAATTACACGGAGATGCTCTGAGTATTTCCAAATAGATCAGGACATACTTGATACAAACGTATGTGTTGAGTTGTCTTTTTTCATCACATGCCTAGTCAGGGGCATGACTGGAATTATGGGCAAGTAATAAAAAAGTACAATTACTAAACAATGCCCAAAATAATAAAATTGCTACCTTAAAGACAAGCAGGTCTCCACATGACATAACCAAGCTTCTTGCAAATATTGAGGCTAGACATAAAACAGTCTCAAAGCATCCACTAAGGGTTAGAAACAAACCTGATCTTCTCCAACATAGGTGTGCTAAACTCCACGGAAAGCCTCAAGAGATACACCAACCAAATAGTGAGTGTGTAATGAAAGAAAAGCAACCAGAAATGTTCTGAGATCTCAACCCTTCCTTCCTCTGCCCTACAGACTCTTCCCCAGGACTTGTGAGACAGAGAGGATGCAGTGCCAGATGTGAAAACACATATGGACAGTCCATTTTAAGGAACGTGGTTGATAACCTCACTTGCTCCTTTGGCCCATGTGCACATTTGTAGCAGAAGAAGCTCCAGGAATACTCTTTTAATGCCAGTGCATTCCCCAAGGGACGGTCTTCAAGCCCTACAGAAACAATGGCTCCATGAGAGGCCACTTTCCAACAGGCAGCTACTGAGATGTCTTGCACACCTGGAATGACACCTGCTATTTCTGCCCTTGCCTTCTCCAGCATGTCCTCATGAAGTCTGCTGTGCAGTAGGGTAATCCTTGGAATGAAGATATCAATCCTAGAGAATCTCTTAAGCACAGAGATCCTTAGAAAATGGTCTTGCCCTGATACGTAACGGTCTCATCACTAGACATGGGAGATGTGGAAGAGGGATTATTGATGAGGGATTGAAAATTTCCCAGAGGAGTGGCGACCACTAAACCACTTATCTCCATGGAAAAACAAAAACTCAAATGGGAAGCCTGTGAAGGCTGCAGAATTTGAGTGAGGAGCAGTATCTCTGACCACAGGAAAACCCCTGAACTGACTCCTGCCTAACTCTATAATAAAAGGATGAAGAACAAAAAAAAAAAAAGAAAAAAAAAAGTTGAAAACATTAAACAGAGGAGTGCAAAAAAGAAACTGCTGTCACAGTACATTTTCACAAAACTAATGGAATGTCCTGTGAAAGGCAGGTTCTTCAGAGGCTAGTGATTTGTTGGCATGCTGTGCAGAAAATCCCACTTTGCCATAATTGTCTAATTGATTCCTTCCTACACAGTGCTCCTTATGGACACTGAGTAAATTTTCTCCAATCTCAAGAGCCATCTAACACCTGTGCAATGAGATGACGTTTGCTTGGGAAGGCAGATCCAACCCCCTTGAGAAGAGACTTGGAGATTTAGGTAGGACCCAAAACACTCATACTGAAAGCCAGGGTAAGTCTTAAAAGTCTAAACTGCCTCAAATGTGTTAGAAAAACCCTGATTACAATGGATGAAGTTATTACCTTCCCCAGTGTCCTTGGGAGATGCAGAAAGGTAGGAACATATATCAGAGGATCTAGCTACATTATCAGGAATATATTTGGAAAGAGCACTCAAAACTGGTCCTACACCAAAAAAGCAGGAACTTCATGGTGGTCTGAAGGACCACCTATCTTGAGGATGTCAAGCAAGAATACCATTTGGGCATACATGACAAAACCCAGTATGCAGCCAGGCAAATCCCTGCCTGCATTGGCTCAACTCCTTCTCTCCAGCTCTGATCTTGGAGCATGACACTGACCTGAAACGCCCCAGCAGACACGAGAGTTCAGCCAATGTCTTTGGATTTGACTGAACCAGAAACTGCATATTCACTCAGCCCTAGAGACTAAACAAATTAAAAACAGACTAAAGAGTTTATGAAGTTTGTTCCAGCCAGCATGCTTTTACCAAAGCAGGGGAGACAAAAAAAAAAAAAACAAACCCTCAATATGGTTTTCTTTGAGATGAATGATGTGAATGATGACCATCATAAATGTTAGTGAATACCAACAAGGCCAGGAGAAGCTCATGCATTTGGACTTTGCAATGACAACAGTAGCAGGCCGTAATAAAATAAGGGACCTCTTTCAAGTACAGTGTATAGCAATATAAAAATAAATGTGGTGCAGGTCAAGAGACATGATGCACTCTCTACACTGAGGTGGCAGTACTACTGCCCCCATTTTGCTATTCTGGACTTGCACTTGGGAACAAAGTCATTTAGCCTACTTAAATCCAAAATGGGTCTCTGTTCTCCATTTCTCTTTCATTTAGAAGAATCAGTCCTACCAAATCCTTTCTCTGAGAAGGAACTGACTCAGAAGACCCTAAGGCTAGAAGAACAATTACATCCTATTAAATCAGATCCTTATGAGAGTAGTCCATAAAAAGAGACAAAAGAGGGGTCAGAGGGAAGATGACACAAAGACAGGTTGGATGCCATCTTTGTGGATGACTGCACATAGCATCCAGGATTCTACCGTGATCATTTTCCAGTTAGGGGAAAAAACCCACATAACTGCACAGTTAGGAAAAAGCAAACAGGAGAGAAAAGGGTGATGCACTCCAGCACACCTTCAGAAGTGAGAACAAGGATAACTGCGTTGGCCAACAGATCGATGATAAGATCTTATGGCGTCAGAAAACTTGGGCAAAGGCTGTGATAACCCGCAGAAGGCAGCAAGGTGATGTCTTGAGGAATATAGACAGTATCAATATGCCTGCTTTGGTTTTGATTCAACAGCAAAAATCCTCAGAGACTGAGGAGTTGTTCTGAGGATTTCATCCATCTGAGACCAGAAAGCTCTACCACCTCTGACGGGAAGTCTCTACAGCCTCCTGCATTTCTCTCTGTACTTCAAATGGCTACTAAGACTTTGGTTTTTTTCCCTTATCAACACCAAATTTGACATCCTGTCAAATCCTGCAGTTTCTAGGAATATGTTCCTTCCCAAGGCCCCTCTGACTCCCAAAAAAACATGTTCCCATGGGAAGTCACAATTAGATGCTTCACTGCTTTGGAGAAGCTACCAAGAATGGAGCAAGAAATAAAGTCTCCTTTAAAAATAAAAGGCGATTCTCCATGTCTGAAGACAAAAATGAAATGAAATTTAAGAAGAGATGAAAACTACTTAAACAAGGGCTGGAGGAAGCGTAGGCTGTTTCTCAACATGAGTACTTAAAAAGCTGCTTCTTCCCTTTTCATGCCTACAGAGGTAGGAGCCCACAGGGTATTGGTGGAGCTACTTTTTTTTTCATCTAGGTTCTCAAGCTGTGGTGCAAAGATGCAACGTCAATATTAATTCACAGGAGGACTAACAGTCAGGGAGGACGTTACAGCACCCACTGCCAGTACAAAATCGTGAAGGACAAAATAGTTAATCCAAGTATTTTAACCTTCCTCGCCCCCCCCCCCGTATTATTTCTTCCATACTTTGTGGGAATAGCAACAAACATAAAAGGAGGACTCTTCACACCTATTAATATAGTTTCTAAAAAAATTAGAACATGCCATTATAAGGGCATGACTGTTACTCACATGAGAGCCTAAAACTTGTACCTTGTCCCCTGATTTATCCACAGCTCTGCTGATATATTTTCCTTTCATAATGCAACCATCAAATTTGACATACTGCAGTTGACAGGTTCAGATAGAGAGGGAGCACAAGAGGAAACATTTGGTTTCAGATGTGGGATATCACATTTATCCTCATTAGTGTGAGGTAACACCCACACATAACTCAAACCTGTCAACACGGTACAGATCTAGATGTATCTCTCTGAAAGAGACCTTTCCAGGTTTTCACATTTTTAAGTGCTTTCAGAAAATTTTAGAAATGTTATGCCCAAAGAACGCATAACGACAAAGAAGTTAATGAATGCAAACCTGCAAAACTAGAACTTGGAAGATGTTTTTTTTCCTTAAAGAAAACGGGGGGTGGTGGACTAATTTTAGAGGCAGAATATGATTAACCAGCAAGAACCTTTTTTGGCTCTAAAAGAAATTTCAGTTTTAAGACAAACAATCATCTGTTGAACCACTCTTAGAGCAATATACTTTCTCATAAGAAAGGTAATAGTTCAGTTGCCATACCACTAGTTCACTAGCCACAGCATCACTCGTCCCCCTTTTCACTACCAGTCTCATCAGCCTGGAGGAATACTGTTGTTGTAGGTGGTCTGAGCATGTATGTTTAATGCTTCCAGCAATTTCAGCCCCTAATGAATACTTGCTTATATCACAAATAAGTTAATTTCCACCTTCAAAGCACAGCTATAAGGGATTTTTTTTTGGTGTTGCTAGAGAATAAGGGCATCTCTTTACCCAGTGCAGTTAATACGCAAAAGTTGTCGGGTTTTCCAGCTACTTAATGAACATAGGGGAATTAAGGGCTGTTCCCTGCCAAAAACCTTTTCAGAACCTGAGGAAATACCAGTTCCTACCTTGCTGCTTCATATAAATCCTTCTTCCGTAATTCATGAGAGCCACCCAAGACAAACGGACACATGCTGTTTGCCTCAAAAGTCCATTATAACCAGCTTCCTTCCTGTAGGGCTTAAGGGAAAACTTTGGAGGGGAAGAGAAGCGCTCAACTTGTACGAAACATTACTCAGGAAACACAGGTTGCTACAACCGCCCAAATCCAACAGCTGTCTACATCCTAATTGAGGTCTCTGTCCTATGCACAGGCATAGGACCTAGTTTGTGTTACCACTTTCATGATCACAGATACCTGATGACGGCACCGCTGCTAAGGAACAGGCAAATATTTAAAATGCAAAGAACAGTCTGTAAATAGCAAAAACCCTGCCTGAGGTCTGGTAAGGTATAAAGCCATAAGAAGACCTTTTTTCATTGGGCTCTGATTGCCAAGCTACCTTCGCTCCCACCCTGGCACCTTTTATGGAGCCCTTCAGGATGTTGTGCCTCTCTGTGGGTACCTCCTATTAGGGTTTCCCTCCCC
Source organism: Burhinus oedicnemus (assembly GCA_008921705.1). NCBI lineage: Eukaryota > Metazoa > Chordata > Aves > Charadriiformes > Burhinidae > Burhinus > Burhinus oedicnemus. Next base: position 197,916 of record VFFE01007718.1, read on the forward strand.
TCTGGAAGAAATACATTGGCATCAACCTAATGAATTTTGTTAACTGAACAAATGTATCCTTGACTATCTGCATTTAATACATAAGGCATTTCTAAGGTGGTCTGTGCCACAAATCCATCAGACCCAGTTACCTTAGACAACTAAACTAAGTAAACAAGCAGGATGATGCTAGAGAAATATAATGTTTTAAGGACTGGGACACGGCGGGACCAGCAATAGTCCTGAAGGTCTGAAAACAGGTAAGCTGGGGGCCCTGATTTTCCAAGAGGTGGAAATCTGGCCAGGAAGATACAGACGACTGCTACAGTCATCCCAGAAGCAAAAAACTAAAAGCAAAGCAGGCCTAAATTTGGGATTCTGCTTGCTGAGAAATTTCAGCTTGAGCTCCTTGATGGATAGCTCTGCTTTCTCACTGCAGACTCAGAGCCCAAGTCCAGCCCAAACCAGTACTTCCAAGGCTTCAGATCCAGTAGAAACAGTGATCCTTGGGCTTTCACGCTAGAACCCCGTCTGCCTCAGTGCAGCAGGGCAGAGAGAGGGACCCAGAAGGGCTCTCCAACAAGCACAACTCTCACTCTGTAGCTCCTCAGGGCTATATCTCATGAAAGCCCAGACAGGAGCCTACCAGAAAACCAGGCAAGTTTGCAGTTAAATCCTACCTATCGATCAATTACTTTTTTTCTTCTTTTCTTTTTTTTCCTTTTCTTTTTTTCTTTTTTTAAACGAAGTCTTTGCACAAAACTTTTCATATTCAAAAAATGCAGAGCCAGACCAAAAAGTCCAGATGCACACCCAGGAGAGGGGAGTCTACCAGGACTGGGACAGCCTCCACTTTTAGAGGAAACTAAGCATATTACCAGCTCCTGGGTTTAGAGGATGAGACTAACCGCACATCTCCGTTCACCTTGCACAATTTAAGAGTTGTTCTATGCCAACACCCCTAAAAGTGAGCTCCCAGATCAGTGCACGTTTAGGCCAGAGGGTGTTTAGACTGACAGCTCCTCAATCTGATGGGTATTTCCCTCCTGCTGGGACCAATGGAACAAAATCCAATCCAGCTGAAGCATGGCACATGCCAGAGGCACACTGCTACCTCTCAAACTCAACACTTGCCTCTACCCAGCATGCTGCAGGTAGAGAGACATCTTCCTTTTGAACTCAGTACCTCATTCTGATTTCCCTCTGACAGCACCTCACCGTTTCTACTCCAAGAACATTTCTCTCGGTTTCCTCCTCTCCCCATCTAAATCACAATTTACAGTATCGTATTTTCCTGTACTGTGTTTCACTTCTCCCTGCCCAGCTTTGCAGTTTGACATATAATAGGTTGAATAATAGAATGCATGAAAGATTTTCTTCTTGTGTTTTCAGTAACCTCTGTCTTTTCTCAACCTTCACTGTAGAGTTTTCATCTCTAGAGTCCAACCTGTTTGCATCAGTGCTGCTCTTGCTCCTGATAACAAAAAGAAATACAGGGAGGCAGGAAATCTCATGGAACATGGAACAATAGGACAAAGAATACAAAGTTTTTACTCAGTCATCGCATGCTTGGGAGCACATGACTGGAGGGGAGAGTCAAGCCAACCAGTGTGGGTAGGGTTGGGCAAATGCACAAATAAAAATGACTGCAGGTGTAAACCTAGTATTCAACAGCATGAAATTACCTTTCTGCTAGAACCAAAGACAACACGGAAAAGTGGAGTCAAGCCTTCTCCTGACTCTACTGCTACAATGTACAATGCTACACCCATTCCCACCCAAGAAACGTAGCATCATCAAGCCATAGTGAAGAAGAAAGAGTTTGGAGGTCAACATTAATAATTATCCAGCCTTTTAAGATTTCCCGAGCTCAGCAAGTGTCACACACATATGAATTTTAACATCCATGGTAAAGAACCAAAATACTCAAGGATCACAATTATAAAGGTGTCAGCAGACCTAGTAGAGTCCTTGTGTCTACAGGGGAAAATTAAAACGGACACTACTATTGCTTCACCATGATAAACTAGAACGCAGGAAGTAACAGTGAAAATGATGGATGTTTTCAAATCCATCTTACTTAAATTATTATTTAAAATTAGTCTAAGGAAACATCACCAATATATAACTCAGCCTTCTGGCAAGAGGCTCTATCTAAAGGCTGAATCATAAATTGTAAACAAGCATAAGAGTATTGGTTATCAAATGTTCTACATGAGTAATTTTTATTCACATTAATCGTGGCTATAAGTCCAAGTAAGGAAAGAAAGAGGAATTAATGGAAGAAACACTTGCAATGTTTATTTGATTTTTGTGAAAAGAAAATACCTCTCAGTAATACTCAAAGATAGGTTTCTCCAGTAAAGTTTTGTAAAGAATAAGGTTTATAACTGGGGGGGCAGTGTGGGGTGTTAATATCTGAGAGGACACAGAATGATAAGCCAAAATGAGCTAGTAAGCCTGTTCTCATAACCATAATCCAACCCATTTGAAAACGTCTTCTTCCATTTCCATTACTTCATCATCACTTGTTGCATCATGTCTAAACATAGACTATAAACTCTTCATAATTTTGTTTGTAAAGCATTATGCATATTTACAGAGCTATCTAAATAATCTTAAATTAAGTTACAAGACTAACCAACGACTGGAGGAGAGCCAAGTCGTGCCCTCATACATAGAGAGCTGCCAGAAGAGCAAGGATAAGCTGAAGTGCCCAAAAGATGCAAAAGCTGTCTTTGACACACATTTGTTTTATAAGACAAGAATCAAGAATTCAGGGATAGAGATGGACCAACAACTGGAAACATTCAAGGAATAGTAATAGTACATCATCATCATCATCATCAGATGTATCAAAATAAAGGGTCATCTGAGTACCAACCTGTTATGGTTTGAGGAACCCACAACAATTGTTGTTTAGACAATTATTCTATCACTCGATGACCCATCCCCACCCAGGAAGGGGAATCAGGAAGAAAATAAGGAAACCCAAGGGTTGAAATACAAACAGATTTAATAGACTAATACTAAATAATTAACAGTAATAATACTAAGAACTAATATTGATCCCAATACCAACATAAAATATACAAGGATTATATTCAGCCAATTATATGAGCAAGAAGCTGTGCACTCCCAGCAGTGGACAGCAAATGTCGGACACTGCGAGCGCTACAGCTTTGGGAGGAAGGGAAGGGCTCAGAGCTCCGGCACCGGGGCAAGGAGTTCTCAGGATCACAGCCATCACAGAAGAGGAGAAAATCCTCAGCAAACTTTCTAATTTATATTGAATGTGACATTCATGGTATGACATAATCCTGTTGGCCAGCTTGGATCAAGTGCCTGGTTCTCGCTCCTCCTCATCCCTGCACCTGGCGAGCTCGAAAACACTGAGACCTTGAAACCCACGCACCATAGCTGGCTATAAAGTAAATATTTTCACAAATTCAGAACCTAGAGTCTTCCAAAAATGCAGTTTTCCCTAGCATTAGAAGAGACCTTACTGAAAAGTAAATTTACTGAAAGAGAAATTAATCCCGTGTCACTCAAACCAGGCTGTGTTTAGCACACAAGCTGTGTTCAGTACTCCAAACTGTGGTGGGAACAGGTCTGCCCGTAAATACCCCCAAAAATCCTCTCCAAATAATATGAAGAGGCTGAGCAGGAGATAAATATATTCTGATTTTGACAGTGTCCTGTTGTTAATGGGGTTTATCAAGAGACAACACTGAACGCAACGTCCAAAACCAGCCATGCAGCAAAAATACCATGAGCATGCCTCTGATGTGCTGGTGTTTTGGGAAGGAAGCACAGAGCTGTGCAGTGAAAAACCTCCACATTTTACTGTGAAAAAAACCCCAACCCACTATTCAAACATTATTTTTAAAAAGTTTATTATTAGCAGTAGAACAGATCCTGCACCTCATCAAAGTAGTCTCTATATTCAAATGGAGCACTGAAAAGCCTAAATCTTTCCATGTAATGCTGGAGGTGGAAACATATAATTTGCTTTGGCATCTCCCACTAATTACATAATGCAAAATACCATTTGAACATGCAAAATTTTAAAATATGAAAAGCTGAAGGAATTAAACCTGTGCCTTGAGAAAGGACTTAACCTTAAAAGGACAGAACATTAAAGCTGTTCTGGGAAACTAGTGAAGAGCATGTGCAACTATACAGCGTTAAGAGTTTGGCAGGAAACCATGTTTAAAGGATGGCTTACTGCCTTGAAAATATTTTTGTTTAGAAGAACAATTTAAGAAATTAATTTGAGCATGTACACGTACATATAAACACAAGAGTTATACATAAGCTGTAGTTTTCCCATATTTGCTCAAAAGACACAGGCAAGCGAGAAACCTCCATTCCCCTTAGGTGTTATCTGGCCAAAATGCTTGCAAGTCTACCAGATGGCTCTGGTAAGGAGCAAGAAGAATTTTACAAGCATCTATCCATTTGCATTGTACCAAATCAAACCAAGAATTCGCTTGTTGCATTAGTTCAATTAAAACAGTGACATTTGCCTCAGAAGTCACTCTCAGAAGACGGATGCTGTAGTAGACGGATGCAAGGTTTGATCGAGCTTAGTAACTCCTACGGATGAGCATGCACCTCCTTTAAAAAGAAAACACATCTACAAAATATGCTCAATTTGACATGTGAAGAGTTAGAGAACTTGGAAAGAGCAAGATACAATATGCAAATAGCTGACATTTTGGAGAAGCAGAGCGCTGGCAACACTGGTCCCGTTAAAAGATTTTCAGAAACCTGTCAGCTCCCAAGAACAGCAGAATATCCACTGCTCTTGTGTTCCACCAAGACAACAAAACACTGCCACAACACATACTGTGACAAATCAGATGTGCTAAACTGCAGATGCTACACTTATTTTGTGCACAGGACAGAAAAATACCATTTTCTGTTATACAATGCATTGCTTCTGCAGAGAGCCCCATGTGCTTTATCAACATTTATAAGCTTGTCCTCACAATGCCCTATAAGGTAGCAAGCCATGACCATATCCTCTTTGTTTTACAGTCATTTTCCATTTCCATAACACCATTCTTTCTGTTAAGTCCCTAATTTATATAGCAAATCATTGGTATTGCCTCAAAGCCAAAGAACTATATTTACTGGAGGTTTATTCCAACGGATCTCAGTGCAAGGTTAACAGCTTTCACCCTCTTTCTTTATATAGGGAGGCACACAAATCTAGTCAGAAATTTTCCAGGCAAAAGTAGTATACACAATTTTTCAACAACCATATTTAGACAATGTCTTTAATTTCATTCTTTGAAACAATTTTTCCCATGAAATAAAGTTTTTGTCTCTCTATGTCTTTAAAAAAAGAAATAAATACTAGCTTTTTAAACCGTACCTTCCATGACATACACCAGGGAACCCACATCTCCTTCCTTGATGATGCAGCTGTCTTTGCCATACTCCACGGGATACATACAATCCACAATCTCCTGGATCTGAGACAGTTCCAGATTCTTCATGAAGTCATTGTCAAGGATCGCTTCCTTTATTAGCTCCTTGGACCTGCGGCAAAAAAAGACAAGATTTATCCACATGCCCATCAGCTGAGCTCATTAATAGCACGTGAACTTTAGCACAACCACACAGTGCCTGAATGAGTATTTCCTTGGAAAAAAAATCCAAAATTTTCCCTAAAAATCTGATAAAGTCCATCTGCAGAGAAGTAAAAAAAATTACAGAAATTTTAGCTTGTAATTATTTTTTGTAAATAAGTTTTAGATACATCCAGTATTGAAATAAAAATAGATTTCATGTGATTGCAACATTCTCTTTTAGCTACAAGTTTCACATCTATAATAACACCAAAGAATAACAGAGCTACTTGAAATATCTTCCATATACAAAACTGAAAGGAAATACAAACAAGAAGTTAAAGGATTTATGACTTAGTTTATTATATTTTCTATTAAATTATACAAACTGGAGCACACAAAAGTGCGATACTGCACTGATTCTTTGAGTATTAATCAAATACCAAAGGCCATTATATTCACTAGAGGAGGCACCACTGTTACAGGAATAACACCACCATTAATTTATTTCTTTGATGATTAAATGGAAAATTCCAAAGTTATATTAGTGTGCATAAAATTACACATGCAGTTTTGGTTTTGCATGTGATGGGGCTGGAAGTCTGGAGTTCTTAGTAGCCGCTTTGCAAAGTTGAGTTAGGAATTAGTGGTTTCTGAAGATACAGATTTCAGAACTCAAAGTTCAAACCTTCTCTGGGAGACTACCCAAATGGGTATGTAATACAACCTGCTCTCTCTAGAAGTGCCTCTGCCAGTGTCATGTTATGACAGAAAATGTGCAACAAAACCACTGACGTGTTTTTCCTGAGATTCTTTCAATCTCTACAACTGAAGTACTCACCACACAGTGAGTAACACTCAGGTGAACCCTCCAATCTTCCCTTCAAACTGTCAAGTTCAACTTGATCCATCTGCTAATGCAGCGTAACCACCATGTTATGACATTTTGCAAAAAACTCCTAAAGCAACCTGTGCAAATGAACAACTGAGAATGCTAAATCTGTACATAGACCAAAACTAAAGCCCCTAAAACACCTACAGGCTGGACACCAGGTCCTCAGCCCTTCATTTCTCGCTCTGCAGCTCTGCTTCTATGGGCTGAACTATTTGCTAATGTGAACATAGCCCAGGCAGACGACAGCTACCTGCAGAGCTTATGCATTCAAAAGAGTTTTATCTTTTTGAAATATGAATATGAAACAAGCTTTTCAAAGCACGATACATTAATGGATCGTGTATTCTTGAATAAGAGCCAAATTGGGACTTCAGAAGTCCAAAACCAGCCAGACAGCCTTGGAGATATTATGCCTGTGCTATAGTCCTTTTAAAGTATACCTCAAGGTTATACGCAGCACAGATTCAATTCATTAATGTTTAAGATGCTTTTTATGCTTTTGATAGTTTTGAGGTTATTTCAACAGAACACGCTACTTTACATCAGAGTGCATCAGTCCTGACCCAGCTGAAGTGCAGGATGGGAAGCAGACCAGACTTTTCAAGTACTGTCTGCAAGATGATAGGGACTCGGACTGCTACAAAAACCCTTTTGCTCTTGAGAAATTTAATTTGACTTCACACACTGTCACTCCAATTCCTTGTGCATGCAAACAAAAACCACCAGAAAAACCTACATCTGTGTTGCTTCTTGCTTTCAGGAATGCAAGAAGCTGGTAATTTGTAATGTTGACCCAATGACAGATAACCCGATTTCCATATTCCCTCCTTCTGTGCTAGAGCGAAACTACACTTTCTATGCTACATCTTCACTCAGTACTGCTCTTTTGGTCTTAGCCACCCCCACGGGTCCCCCAAATCCTCCTAACAAAGGCACCAATTATTAGCGCTACTCAAACCGCCTGCCGAAAAAGAAAGCATAATAAAAGCTTTCACATTAGTCATATCAACTAGCGTTACAATTTCAGCCATCTATTTCATTCCAAGGTGCAAAATGAAGCTTTCTCCTTGATTAAATAAAGTCAGCCTGTCAAGTGGAGTGTTTGTAAGAATACCCACAAGAGACCAGAGGGAATTCAGACACGGTTCAAGTCAGACCTACCGTGGTAACTTAGAGGCCCTCAGCAAAAAACAATGTTCTTCTTGTTGGAATTGAGCACAGCAAAAGATTTGAAAAGCATTCGGGAAACTTGGTCTAAACAACAGCGAAGGAGCAGTACAGGGGCTAGGAAAATCCATTAGAAGTGTATTTTGGGGAGAAGCAGCAAAACATACACAACATGAACACACTCAGGGCATTTATAAGCTTAAGGGTATTATTACAGGCTAAGAGTACATCTGAACCAACTGATTCACAGCCTCTGCCCTTCAACATAGACATAGCAGAGAAATTAAAGCTCAGAGGCCCACCAAGTCATTCAAACCCTTTTAACAACAATACGAAATACATCCATTAAGAGGAAAAACATGCTGGCCGGGACATCAATAACGCAGTTTCATCTCTGCCACATCTAAGACTCTTAAAATTAAGTATCTCCATAGAACGGTCTGGATAATAACTCAGTCACGCTTGAATGTAACCAAAATAGATATTATTAGTTAAGGATAATTAGTTAAAATGAGACTTCAAATACAAAGAGCATAGCATGAGAGACAAGCACCTCCAGCTGTCCATAAACAGCGCTGGCTGTAGGAGCAAGCACCTTGCAACACAAACTGTGTATTTATGAGTGTATTCCCATCAGACTAAACTACGCTCTGAAGTTTGTAAGCTACAAACCTTTTCATCAGGAAATATTTCATCTGTCTTTAAAAAAAATAAATAAAAAGCTTAGTTTGTAATACTTGAAAATTAGTTGATACTAAAAATACACTGTCATAGCTACAATAAGTTACTCTATTTTTCCCTGCAAGAAGATATTCGTCACTCTAATAATTCAAAAATAATATTCATGCAATGTAGATTACCATTCCCACATATTTGCACATGCCAGGCCTTCAGCAACTTCTTACATTATTTTATTACACAGTGTTCTTTCAATATAATTCACAGGTGCAATTCAGGTAAACAGATTGCTTTTTCTTTTAGATTTATTTTTATATGAAATGAAACTCAAAGCATATAAATTAACTCACAGTCCACAATTATTCCATAACAAGTGCTTTTCTAAGCCACACCGTTCCTTAATCATCATCATTAGTATTTTAAAACAGCATCTACACAAATCTACCTAGTAATACAAAAAAAGTATTTAAAATGGAACACAGTCCTGCTAGAGCAAGTGGTTTAAACAACATACAGCTGTTTTATTACCTCTTATTTTCAAATAGTATTTATTCTGTATTTTCTGATTCAAGTTTCTAATAGAAATAATCTGCAAACAATATTTGTAAGGGAACAGGACTATTTCCAAATGACCCTGTTTTAAGAAGGGGGCATTTTCATGAATATTTACTTAGCACTCAATTGACTGGCTCTTAATGCCAAGGGTCATCCAGAGTGGAAAGCAGTTGTTGTCATCTTTACTCTCCAGAGGTAGGAACCTGGCACTAAGCCATCACTATTTTTCTGAAAGATTAATGATCAAATGCGATGGAGACTTGATGAACAGTTTGGGGGGAAAAGAAAAAAAAAAAAGAAGGCACAAACCTCTGCGATACATCCTTTCCCAAATCAGTTTAAGTCCATCATGGTAATTAATAACGCAATAGTAGGAACAAGCTAATTGCATTCGAATTTGCAGAAGTCATGCAAAAAGCACCTTAAGAACTTTGCTAAAAATACACTTAATACGTAAAAACCTGTACGCCTGGTTGCGAATGCATCTCAGAAGAAAAGCTTATAAATGTGCGTTAATTTACACACCTCCTAATCCTGTACTAGGGGCTGCTCTGGTCCTGCAGCCACATCAGACCCAGCCGCCAACCCCCCCCACAAGCCAGCATGACAGCTCAGGAGCAGCAAAATGCCTGGAAAAAAATTCAGCCATGTTTCTGTCTTGGCAGACATGGGCTCTGCACAGAAGCCGTGTTTCAGCGGTACTGGAAAAGGCTTGTATTAAGGTTTGCCTTATTGCAGTGGCCATAAAATGCAGAATTTGGCTGAGTATTTTGCTCAAAACCCTGCCGCTACCATCCGCTGGCTACTCAAACAAGCATGAAGGAAGAAGATAAAAATTTTGGTTTGTAACAGATGTGAAAAAACAACCCGAGATGTTATGCAGTCCCAGATAAGAAGCAAAGTTAATGCTACAGTGGTTTGCAGTGTACATAGTAAAATACCTGTATTACAGCCTGTTGTTATCCTGACAGTAATTTACATTTTACAAAGAGCAGAATGAAGGCTCTTTGTCCACAGCAAAAAACCCACGTTCTCTATGCTAGATTTGTACCTTCTGGCACATAAGATAAATATTAAACCAAAAAGTTAATCTTCATCCCAAAAGATCTTATTTCAACATTGGAAAAGCCACTTGCTGAGTTTAAGGAAGAGAAGAATTTAAGTGCAGATAGAAAGGCTACTGCCTTATACATCTAGGGACGCTTACAGAAATGCAAAGCCCTCCTTGATACATACCATGCTGGTACCACACCAATTTGCAATGGAGTTTGCAGGAACCTTAGGTTCAAACAGAGCTGCGGTAGCTACACAGGTATCATTCTCCAGGTAATCTACTGCAAGCAAGAGTTGATTAAACAGAAGTGGATCAAGAAGAATAAAAGAAATTAAGAGTTCAATTTAGACAACACTGACACAGAGCAGTTGGAAACAGACCTGGGTTTTATGGTGTTCACAAGTATACCACCACAGCTATGTACCAAAACCATTTTAAACTACCAGCAAGAAAAATGAAAAGCAATGTACTAGGCAGACAGGCTGGAAGATGTCTCAAAAAAGGGAAAGAAAAAGTACATCTTGTATTAATACTCGACAAGAAGAAAATAGTCGAGAAGAAGAAAAAAAAATACACAAGACCTTTTCTTTAGCTGTTCCTCTCTCCAAATTTTAAATAAAACTTTTCAATATGAACTTTTATGCCAATCTTAATGTGGGGGAAGGAGTATTTTTCTAGAGCCTCCCCCATCAAGAGTCTGCAAACTACTACTAATGACCTAAAGCCCTGTATTTAGGAAGCAAACATCTACAGGAATTAGACCAAGCACAGAGACAGAGCTCACTGCCAGGGCTGAACTCAAGCCAACGAGGAGAGGTGCCATGCTGAACCTTGTTCTCACCAACAAGGAGGGACTGGTGGGGAATGTCATGCAGCCTTGGGCAGTGAGCAGCGTTGGCTGCAGTGATGATGAGATGGTGGAGTTTGAGATCCTTAGGGTGGTGAGGAGGGTGCACAGTAAGCTTGCTACCCTGGACTTCAGGAGAGCAGTCTTTGGCCTCTTCAGGGATCTGCTTGATGGAGTACAGTGGGATAAAGCCCTGGACGGAAGAGGGGCCCAAGAAAGCTGGATAATATTCAAGGACCACCTCCGCCAAGCTCAGGAGTGATGCACCCCAACAAAGAAGAAGTCAGGCAAAAATGCCAGGAGGCCTGCATGGATGAACAAGGAGCTCCTGGACAATCTCAAACAGAAAAAGGAAGTCTAGAGAGGGTAGAAGCAAGGACAGGTAGTCTGGGAGGAGTACAGAGAAATTGTCCCAGCAGCAAGAATTCACGTTAGGAAAGCTAAAGCCCAGACAGAGTTAAATCTGGCCAGGGGTGTCAGGGGCAACAAGAAAGCATTCTGTAGGTGTATCAGTGACAAAAGGATAACTAGGGAAAATGTGGGCCCACTCAGGAAGGAAACGGGAGACCTGGTCACCTGGGACATGGAGAAGGCTGAGGTACTCAACAACTTTTTTGCCTCAGTCTTTACCGGCAACAGCTCTAACCACATTGCCCAAGTTGCAGAAGGGGCTGAGAGAATGAAGTACCGCCCACTGTAGGTGAAGACCAGGTTCAAGACCAGCTGAGCAACCTGAAGGTACACAAGTCCATGGGACCCAATGAGATACATCCGTGGGTCCTAAGGGAACTGGCAGATGAAGTTGCCAAGACACTATCCATCATATTTGAGAAGTCGTGGCAGTCTGGTGACATTCCCATTGACTGGAAAAGGGGAAACATAACCCACATCTTTAAAAAGGGTAAAAAAGACGACTTGGGGAACTACAGGCTGGTCAGTCCACCTCCATGCCCACCAAGATCATGGAACAGATCCTCCTTTAAACTCTCCTAAGGCACATGGAAAATAAGGAGGTCATAGGTAGCAACCAACATGGTTTCCACTAAGGGCAAATCATGCCAGACACATTTGGTGACCTTCTACGATTAGCGTTACAGCCTTGGTGGATAAGGGGAGAGCAACGGACGTCATCTACCTGGACTTGTGCAAAGCATCTGACACTGTCCTACATGACATCCTGGTCTCTAAATTGGAGAGACACGGATTTCATGGATGGACCACTCAGTGGATGAGGAACTGACTGGATGGCTGCACTCAAAGAGTTGCGGTCAATGGCTCGATGTCCAACTGGCAACCAGTGACAAGTGGTGTTCCTCAGGGATCGGTACGGGGACCAGTACTATTTAACATCTTTGTTGGTGACATGGACAGTGGGATTGAGTACACCCTCAGCAAGTTTGCTGACGACACCAAGCTGTGTGGAGTGGTTGACACGCTGGAGGGAAGGGATGCCATCCAGAGGGACCTGGACAGGCTTGAGAGGTGGGCCCATGCCAACCTCATGAAGTTCAACCAGGCCAAGTGCAAGGTCCTGCACATGGGTCAGGGCAATCCCAGGCAGAAATACAGGCTATGTGGAGAATGGATCGAGAGCAGCCCTGAGGAGAAGGACTTGGGGGTGTTGGTAGATGAGAAGCTCAACATGAGCCAGTAATGTGCGCTCACAGCCCAGAAGGCCTACCGCATCCTGGGCTGCATCAAAAACAGTGTGGCCAGCAGGGCGAGGGAGGTGATTCTGCCCTTCTATTGTGCTCTCATGAAACTCCACCTGGAATACTGCATCCAGCTCTGGAGCCCTCAGTGTAAGAAGGACATGGACCTGTTGGAGAAGGTCCAGAGGAGGGCCACAAAGATGATCAGAGGGCTGGAGCACCTCTGCTATGAGGACAGGCTGAGAGAGTTGGGGTTGTTCAGCCTGGAGAAGAGAAGGCTCTGGGGAGACCTTAGAGCAGCCTTCCAGTATCTGAAAGGGGCCTACAAGAAAGCTGGAGAGGGACTTTTCACCAGGGCATGTAGTGATAGGATGAGGGGTAATGGCTTCAAACTGGAAGAGGGAAGATTGAGATTAGATCTCAGGTAGAAATTCTTTACTGTGAGGGTGGTGAGACACTGGCCCAGGTTGCCCAGGAAAGCTGTGGCTGCCCTATCCCTGGAGGTGTTCAAGGCCAGGCTGGATGGGGCTTTGAGCAACCACGTCTAGTGGGAAGTGTCCCTGCCCATGGCAGGGGGGTTGGAACTAGATGGTATTTAAAGTCCCTTCCAACTTAAACCTTTCTATGATTCTGTGATTCAAGTTTAAAGCAGTAAAAGTGCAGCTCCTTGGAAGATGAGAACTCCTTATTTACTTGTATGATAAACCTTTCTCAAAGCTACTACAATCAGTGGCATCTTTTTGTGCTGTTTCATCATTGCTGTAAAAATCCAAATTAAATACACATGTACATCCTTTACATCTATCCACCAACTAAATCATGACAAGTGTATTTGTAGAAACTCATGCCCAGGCACTACTTTTTGGGGAGCTTCCATATCTATATCACTCTGCAAGGCATTAAGCTGATTTCAGTAGATAAGGCACATGGAAAAAAATCTGCAGCCTCTTACCCAGAATATGACAAGTGATACAAGAGTCCAGACAATCCCTACAACAACCGTCTGTTTAAAATCTACACCGTGAAGTGTTTAAAAGTGTTTACTTCTAAAAAATGTGGCTATGGAAAAAAAAAACAAACCCAACCTTCCTTAAAAAGAGAAAACATGACCAAGTATTGTGCCTGCTCCAGATTTCCAGAAACTATTCAGCAAGATACGAATACACTGTAAAAAGTGTTAAACATGTTTTTTTAAGTTGAACCTAGACCTACCTCCATTTCATACGGGGGCATCCATTCCAAGTAACATGAAAAGCAGTTTCTAGAAGGTTTGGGGAGGCTCTTTGCTCAAAGCCCATATTCACAGAGCTTTTCACTATGTTTTCAAGCTCTTGTGTACTTAAAAGAGTAAGACTAGAACATGTACTCACACACTGCTCTGGAATAGTACCTCAGCATTTCAGTTCCCAGTCTAGTTAACACCCAAACACTGGAGTTACCAATTATGAACCTCTATATCTCTTTAACCAAAAAAACTAAAGAAAATCCCTGACAGCAGGATCTATGTTTAATCACTGAGGACAGCAACATCAAGAATGGACAAGTTAAATAATTTCAGTAAGGTGTTTTAGAAGTTCTCTATAGAGATGCTCCCTTCTGCACAGAAAAGCCCTCACCTTCTAAAAAGCAGTAAATATACAGATACAGAAGCCTTACTAAAAAACTGCTATTGCTTACTATAGAATTATTCAATCCACCAAGTAGCCTATAGATCCTACATGTATTTATCTGCATACTTCATCTTCTTGGCTCTGTTTATGAATACTGTGGCCTGGCCAAACATAAAGAGATTCAAAAATAACAGCCAAAAATCATAAAGCCTTCAGTGATACCAAAATGACTGTCAAGAAGACACAGCAGTTGGAATCTCTTCCTTGCACTCATCCCTTCTCAACAGGCTGCATTATGTACTGTAGATCTCTCTTAGGTTCTGACATAAGAAACAGAGGCAGAAAGTAGAACCTTCCAAGATGATTATTTGATCCCTCAACCACCAACTTAAAGTCCATAGCCCTCAGGAAAGCTGGTTTTGCAGTCAAAGTGTTTATGTTCTTACAAAAATTATTTGTACCAAGTCAATCACGGAAAGATGCAGAGTCCTCCCTGACTGCTCCAGGATGTTTTGCATTAAAGGTAGTAACGAACGTCCGCAGTGTAGGGCAGTATATACTTTTTGCATGACAGCAATGGAAGAGGAACTGTCACTTTCTGTAGTGCATAATACCAGAAAATGTCTTTAAATACTAAAGCCTGCAAGTGAACAAATGGATCTTCTTTTACAACTTACTACTAAGAGCGGAATGGTACAGAAAAGCCCAGACCTTTCGGTAAACTCTGGGTCTTGTTTGGGCTGTAATGCCATTAATAGTCAGTAACTCTACATTAGCTGTTTGTTTTGGCTATGGATAAAGCCCGCTTTTATGTTTCTTAAAGGGAATTTTAAATATAACTTCAGAGAGCTATTCTTGTCTCATTAACTGGAAATAAGAGTAGGATTCAAGTCCAGCACTGAATAACATGAAGACCCTTAAATATACTTGTGGATTTTTTTTTGCAGTGCTTGCCTTTCCCACAACATACAAACCACAGCACATCTTCAACTTACAAGAGGAAACTTCTGAGTAGGATCTTAAGCACCTTCAGCTGATACTGTTATGGCATAGTTGGATGAAACAATATGTTCTTCAGAAGAGTACATGAAAATTTTTTTAAACTGACATTTTGATTAAAGAGACAAGCAACAGGGAAAGCAACTCTACCCTCATCTAACCCTGTAAAAAAGGAGAGTAACCCCCCCATTTTCATTTTGCTTGTACTTAAATACAACTTACAGTTGTGGAATCAAGGAGCTCAGTAAAGAATATGTCGATCAGACAGCTCCACTTAGGATTTCTGAATATATCAGTAAAACATGCAGTTCATTTACACTGCTATTCATTACATCATATTTTGGCATTCAACATTTAAAAAGCAAAATAATTTAAGAAAAAAATGTTAAACTCTTCTTTCACCTACACTGAAAATTGTTGTTAGTATAAAAATACTGTAGGCAAGAGTTGGTTAATTCTTGCATTTTAACGTGTCTCACCCCACAGATCTTAATTTACCACCCTTTTCTAGGCTAGTATTTTGCATCCTACAGAAACCCAGGTTTAGACACTGGAAACATTGGCAAGCTCAGTAAAAAAAAAGTTGGCTCTTGCCAACACAATTTGCCTACTTCTGAAATATCTGACACCTCTGAGGAACTCCCACATGAGCTTCATTTTAAGAAACCACTACCAATACCTCCAAACAGGATCAAGCAGCTACTTGATTACCTGAAGCAAACAGTAGAAGCTTTGGGCAGCTAATTATAGGTGAAAACATGTAGCAAGGACATGGTGAAGAAGGAAAGAGGTGTCTCTCAGAGACACCTGGCCAAAAAAAGGTGGTCTTTTGAAGGGTGTTATCCCAATGCATCTCACTGTTTTGGTGCTCACATCCAGCCCAACTGAGCTGGAGACTTTTTGCAGCAACAAAAATAGCAGAGAAAACATATGTACCCATATGTCGCAACACCAAGGGATCCAGAAACAGTCCAAGCTCCTCCAGGAGGAGTTCAGTTAGCAAGACTGAGTTGCAGCAATCCAGACCACACATCTTGAAGGTCATGACAATGCATCTTGAAAAGAACTTTAAAGGCAAGAGTTGCCCCATCAATCAAACAATTATCCATGAAAGCTTCCACTCTTGGCAGCTCCATGCAGTGAACTGTGACTGGAGGCAGGTATGAGAAGTCTAGCTAAATGACAACTAAAACAGTTCCCCCAAGTTTATTAGCATACTTTGAGGTCTGCGTGGCTTCATAGTGATAAATGAATATGTGGACAGAACTGCCTTCAGATGCCCTGGAGAAGAAAGTTACTGATAGCCGCTACGGAGACGGCCTTCGCCCTGGTGGAATAAGCGGGAAATCTGCCAAGTGGATGATAACCTAATTTAAATAGATGCAGAAATCCAGTTAGAGATCCTCTGAGCAGAGACAGCTCATTCTCATCTCTTGGGTTAGAGGCTACTAACACGTTGCAAGCTTTTCGAAATCTGCTGTTTCCAGGCAAAATGAATGTGCTCTGCAAAAGCACTTTGCTCCTCCTTGGCATAAGAACACCAAAAGTGAATGCTGTCACGACAGCGTAAATATATAGCTTCTTCCAGTGTAAGTTTAGGATGGGGTTTCACAAAAAATGTGATGTACGGGGGAAAAAAAAGCAGCAGAGATTTAACGTCACTTACTCTGATTCATCTAACACTTCTGATAGATGTTACTGTCACTAGGAAAGTTGCTTCAGCTCTTTCGCTTTTCTGCTGCCTGGAGAAGTCCCCAGCTTAAATGCCATAGGTGTATGACAGCAGAATGCAGACAAGTGCTTGGAGTCTTAGTCTTTCAACAAACATTCTTAGGGATTTCAGGGAGAAATACTTCTTTCTGCTTTGCGAGTCAGTAAAAGGACTGATGCTAGCAGCCATGCTTTGAGACATAAATATTTGAAAGATGTATGGGATTATCTAAATAACATACACCCCCCTGCCGAGAGCCAAGGAGCAGCCCGTGGGGATTTAAAGCCAAGCACTGCCCATGTACCTACTTACAGAAGGGTCACTTTGGGATACAGCAATCTTGAGCGGAGTTGTGGGAGTACCATCATGCAGGCTCTGTCTAGTCTGCTAATAAACCAGATTACAGTCAGGCAAGCACCTTTTGGCAGACAATATGAACTCTAAACAACCATACAACTTGATAATGTTTAAACGGAGAAAGAACAGCAGCAGGAAGCTCATAAGGTGTCTGTGGAAAAGTGAGGAGGGCTGGGGCTCATAGCAGGGCGGTACCGCTGGCAGTTTCTTTCCCTTCAAAGTCAGATCGGGGAGAGATTGTCAATTCAAAATATTATCTTCTAATTGTTATTTCCCCTGCATGAGTATTGACTGTCATTAACCCGCTGAGCTTTGAAGAACATCTTGAGAGCAACTGCCTCATATAAGATGCTTTTTTGTTCAGACATGCTTTTACTAATCTTATTGTTGGAAGTCTACTAAGAATCCCAGGGTTGTGATACTGCATTTGGCTGTAACCAAAAAAAAGGTACAGAAATGCCAAAGCAGAAGGACACAGGCTATGGTGCTGTCCTCATGGGGCAGTGCTGCAGGTGGGACTGCAGTCCAACAGCCCAGCTACAAAGCAGGCAGGCGACCACCTCCAGAGATCCAGATGTCTCACAAAAAAGCCAACACAACCCCAAGCTTCGAAAGTTGCAGCCTCAGGGCAAAGTGTTCATAAAGTCTCAGGCTACCTAGTAAAGAACAATCTACAGGAGGCAAGAGGAGATGTGCTGGGGATTCAGAGAAATTTCCCTAATTCCCATGAACTATATGAGACAAACTCTAGGGATACCTGCAACCTATTCTACCCCATCCAGCCATGTATAAACACAAGTCAGAAATAACTTAAAATAATTGTTTTGAAGAATAATCGTGACAAATATGACATCAGAAGAAGGGCATCAAATTCAGATGGCAGGCAAGGAAAAGATGAAGAGCTTTTAAGGACTTAAGGAAACGGCCCTTCTTTGATCAAAATAACTGTCCTCCAGAGGAGCTGAATGTTTCCAGGAATTTCAGCCTGAAAGGGAAACATCGTACTTCTTGCAAACAGGATATTTTTGCACAAGTAGCATACTAGTAACCTCACGTTTCATGGCATTACTTGTCTTCAGGGAAAGCTAATGGGAATGGACGTATGAAGGTAAAGGAAGGATGCAGCAACACAAACATGTCCTGCCCTGGTAAAGCAGAGGAACGGCACGGTCACCGGGGAAATGATCCTGCTAAGCAAATTTTGGAGATGACACAGTAAGGCAACCCGCCCCTGTGAACAGTTGTAACTTACTGGTGTTACAGCCCAGCAAGCCGTAATCCCAGCATGGGAGATGTTGAGGTATTCCCAAGGGAAAGTTCTCCTTTTTACAAATAGGACCATTTCAATGAGAAACAAGAGCACTGCATGTTTCTGGAGGATAGACAGCAACATGCATTAAGCAGATTGCTATTCTACCTCCTTCGGCAAGCCAAGAAAGCCATTCCTTTAATAAGACAGGAATACTCAGGATTCATTCTTTTGAGACATGAGTGATGGGAAGCATTTGCCATTACAGAGGACAGGCTCTGCAGACAGAAAACAAGGCTCTGTTCTCAGAGACAGGGTGCGTAAAATGTCCCTGAAGCTTGTCACTGTCGCATCATGGGATAGGGGGAATTCCCTTTCAACCACGCCAAATGCAAAGACTATGGGTGAACATGGCATGGGATAGGATGATACAAGCATAACAGGAAAGGAGACAGACACATATTGATTTGCCGGTAGGTAAATCCATGAATACATACAGCAACAAGGATTTGAAAGCACAAGGAATCACACATCAGAGAAAAGATGAAGATTACTCCCACTGAGAGGAACGCAAGACAGCTCCAAAAGCTTTAGGAAGGATTGTGTCTTTAAGCCTCTGGGATGGTCACCTTACACAACCTCACATGGCAGGGCCTGGAAAACCAACCCGCTGTTACAAATGATGCCTTGGATCCAGGATTTGTGAAATCCAAATGAAGACACCACTTGGCCATCACTATACCATACTTGATTGCTACTTCAAGAGTGCTAACAAGAACTCCATCATATACATTTCTCCCAAAACTTTTTTAATATGTGATGTGTGGCAGATCAAACTGTTTGCTGTGCAGCAATTTAAGAGCACCGACTGCAACAACATATGCTATAGTTATCAATGCCCCTGCTCCCCATAACTTATAATAAAAAAGTGGTGCCAGTCTGCTGCCCAGGTCCTTAACAGAAAACCTTTTGTTCATACGAAGGCTCTAAAATGGGGGCCCTGGAGAGAAGAAACATGTCTTGAGGCTGAGAACTGTGACAGAAAAGACAAGCCAGAAGAGGGCACAGAATTAAGTTACATTTATCTGCATCATATGAGCAGAAAAGTAAGTTTGCTCATATGCCTAATGTACTTTTATGATTATTTTCTTTTCCTTGAATGACCATCCTGTACTTACTCTCCAATTTCCCACCGCCTTTCTTCCCACCCTTCTCATCACCTTCCGACGCCATCTTCAAACTCAGAAATGCTTGCTCCCATTACAACAACTGTGGATCATCTTCCTTTTTTCGTCCAAGTACCTTACTTGAAATTCCTGGTGCATCGCACCATCGTTTCCTTTTCTCTTTCCTTCCACCCCTCAGATCCTCCATCAGGCTCCTCCACTTCCACATCTTCCCAAACAGTTTCTCCCCTCCAGCTCCCCCTGCAAGTTCCTGCCCCTTACTATTTCCCCACTTCCACCAGGCAGTCCATCGAGACCTGCTGCAAACAGCAGCCAAAGCAAACCAGAAACCGCAGCCTGCACCAGGAGGAGAGCAGAAAGCCAAGCCCCAGGCCAGGAGACAAAGGTCTGAAGGAAGACATGGCCAGCTTGGAAATGGGGCTGCAAGGAGCCAGAAGGACCCTGAGGGTTTAACATGGAAGAATAGGAAAGGAAGAAGGAAGTAGCAGAGGTACTTGCATCAGATTTCGTGGGAAAGGGGGGGAAAAATACACACAAAAAAGCAGGACAGTAAATCAGTGTATCACAGTAAGACGGAAACAGTGGTCCTTCCAGTACGGCACAGTGGCTCTCTAGGGAAACAGTTCATTTCCTCTGCCCCAAATATTTTACAGGAGTAGGAATGCAGTTTTGTTCACTTTCTGAAAAGCACAGCTACAACTCTTCCACATTTTGAGTTTGTTCCATGCTCCACAGGCTGCGTTTAGGAAATATTTACATGAAGGAATACACAGAAAGAGCTAACAAGAGATGAGGAAAATGTGTGTGCCAAGGAGACGAGTTATTTTAGTATAGGAAATAGGAACTACTAGAGTAAGTTGAAATAATTTCAGATCCAGTTTAACCCCAAGAGACCTAGACAGTATTATCTGAAAGACATTTAAGTGCATTTTAAAGATGCTCAGACAGTTCTTTGCTTCAAAGTCAAAGGCAGACACAAGCTCTCTGCATATATGCTAATACACTGCATATTCATGAGCAGAACATGATTAGAAAGATCAGCCCAAGCATGTGTTAAACCAATGAGCAAAGAAAGTAACTGGCACTGAAACTCCTGGAAAAAACACTTCCCTTTAGTGAGTTTATGGAACAAAAACATACAAACCTTTGAAGTCAGTGAGCAAGTAGCAGAACTTTCAGTATTAGTTATTTTAAATCTAAATTCAGCCTATTATCTCCTCGCGGCTAGCAAACAGCAACAGCAGCCAGAGCTAAAAGAAAACTCCATGACAATACCAAGAACAGCAGCTGATCTCTGTGCACTTTGCTGTTCATCTAGGGACCTGCATTTTCACGTCTGCCTTTACACCAAATCTGAAACATCCGTTATTTTCAATGGACCTCAGTTTGTTTACCCTTATGCATGCACTATGTAGGTCACCCATTGGGTCATGCGAGATTCACCTATCTTAAATGAAATACCTCTGTTGACCTAACAAAACGGTTTTAGCTAGCTATGATACACAGACAGATCTTTGGAAATGCCTTTAATTTTACCTGTGTCTCTATGAGACAAATTCACTCCAGAAATGAAAACTCCTGAAGTTTCTCAATTATGAAACACTGACAACAGACATCCATATCTTCCAGATAAAGTAATTATTCAATTTTGCTTGCTTGTGTCAATTTTTCCCTTCTATTATAATAATAAAATCACCAGGTATTTACTCATCTTTAGCCCTGGTGTCCCATAAGACAAAAGCTCTCTAAATTATTAGGTGTAATGTTTCTAAACGGATGCTAAAAGCAACATTAAGATTTGGCTTCCTGTGTTTTTGTTTCTCTAGAGCGTATGATTTCAGTAGTCGGCAGCATTAACTTTACAAGGTGCTTAACAAACCGCAGCATGTCCTTCCTGCCATACAGTAACTTAGCGAGTACTCTTGCTCAAATTCAAGACCTTAGGAATACAAGTCAGTTTTCATCTGCCGGTTTTATGTATATATATCTGCATTTTTTTGGCAGCGATCCGAGCAAGCTGGTATATATGGTGTTATTCTGTCCAAATCCTACTTGGACAATCTGCCTTTCTGCTCAAGGAGTAATACCTAATAATTCCTCTATATGGTGGTTAATAAATCTGCATGCTACTTTCAGGTTTCTTTTTGCAATAGACACAATGCTGTTCTATTTATAAAGGTTAAGTAAATTGTATGCAGTCTGTGGAGCCCTAACATCTCTGTATTATTAAAAGAGTATTTTATTTAGACAGCCCCTTTCAGACAGAGGAAAAAAAATTCTCAGAATAATTTCTTTCCCCGTCCAATCTGAGTTAAGGTATGCAAGCATTTTTGTGTACACCGAAGAGAACTGGAATACAAGTGTTTATTTGTTCTTCAATTATAGCAACTATTATTTTTTAAACACTGTATAATGTTTTTACGGGTTGTTTGGATAAGCCACAGCTATAAATCCTGCTTGGGTGTCAAGCAAGGAGAAAGCTTTGCATTATCTTGTCGGCAAGGAAATAAACTGCTAAGAACAGCAAAGGGAGTTGTGGGCGACAAGGGGGTTAAATAGGGTTTAACGTGCCTAACTTGGGTCCCCAGGACAAAATCGTTGCCTTTAGCCATACCTCTGCCACCTTCCCAAATTGGAATGATGCCCCAATGATCGATACTTTCACACGAATTGTTGAGGAGGTCAGACAAGGATTCAACAATAGAGGAAGCTGACAATGCTCAGATCTTCCTCAGTTTTGTTAGAACCAGCTAGACATTTTTTAATCTTTATCCAGTGAACAACAATTTCAAAATAAACAGGTTTTATGATCTTACTGATGATTATGCCACAGTAAAATGCAGAGAGGCCTGTGCAGAAGACCACTGAAATGACACAGCTAATAGTACCTATGGAGATGCTAGCACGGCAAAGAGCCCATCCAGGACTCTGAGGAAGGCAGCAAATGAATGAGCAAACACAGAAATCCCATCTAAACCAATCCCAATTACAGCATTTACAGTTAAACGCTGTGGCTTGGGTTGAAACCACAATACATAAGAAATTCCTCAACTGCACCTGGTTAGGAAATTGAATTCCTGATGACATTTCATCTTTTATATTATCCTACCATGGCCTCTAAGGTCCGGTGAATGTGTGAGAGCTGAGGACTGTCCTGTGCCATCGAGCCAACATCAAAGAACAGGAGTGCAATCAAAAACGCAGCTGAGGAAGATATCTCCCCGAGTTTCAGTTTTACGGTTGTCATATTTCTCCCCCAAGCAGTTCACAGAAGTCTGCAGAGGCAAGAGAGGTCAAGGAGAACAAAGACATACGAGGCAGAATTACTACTTGCAGGTGCTCTAATTTCCTTTTTTTTGGACAGATATGCCTAGCACACCCAGCTGGAAGTTAAGCAGCAGAAATCCCAAGTGACCAGCTATACCTTCCAAGAATCAAGCTGGGCTCCACGTAGCTTTTAGACTAGAAAAAAAAAAATACAGAAAGTTTCTAGCCTGAATTTTAACTATTCAAAACTGTCAGCTCTTCACACTCTTGGCATATCTCTAATAGACATAAACCAAATTTTAAAGATTGTTGTGTGATTTACTCTCAGGTTAATAGGAAAAGAAAACCTTAAGTAAATCTGTCATTAACCTATTAAGTATTAAGTACTGTTATTTAGGTGGAAACTTGGGGAAGGCTTCTCTGCCTGTGGAAATCAATGCCCCTGAAATAAGAGTCCTGGCATTTTAAGTGTCCTGTTTTTGTTAAAGACTATGCCTTGTAGTTTGCTATTTCATTAGGAATGAAACCTAATTTCTAATCACCAAGTGCTCATGCTTACAAAGGAATTCTAGTTAACATATTCGCTGGGATATAAAAATTAAGACTTTACAAATGCTGGTTAATCAGCATTGAAAGCCAGCTAGATCAAAGCCTGCAAATATGGGGACAGACCAAAGCTTGTGCTGGCCACAATTCTCTCCCTCTCACGTATGACTCTGGGTGCCCCAAGCTGCCCAGCTTCTTGAAAATTAGGAGACAAAAACATATCAACAGCATGAATATGTCTGAAAAGGAAAAAACAAAGGAATAAACTGACTTTATACTGCACTCTGGCCACCCTTGAGATTGCAAGAAGGACTTTATGCGGGCAGATGAAATCCTCCTCCTCAAATGCAGAAGAGGATTGTTGCGGATCTGCAGGCTCCCTCTCCTAATCTGTTCTGGCAAGACAACTACACTATTTGCTTGCCTCATAAAAAAAATAAAAACTATGCATACAAGAATAAAGATCTAACCATATAATCAGTACCAACAGTAGTGCCAGGAAAAGAGCCTACTGCAAGATAAAAATACGATGTAAAATGCATCATATAAGGATGCTTATTTTTTGGCTCATACTTTTTATATAGACCAGTAAGGTGTTGGTCACAGAGAGGAGTTTGGGGGGCTTTAGGGTTTTGGTTTTTTTAAAGCACTAACTGTTTTGTAACTAGAACAGCCTATGGATGTCGTGCTAACGAAGGACCACAGAGAGAGAACAAGTCTGGACACAGGGGCTGTGTGCCTGAGAGCTTGCCTTTTTTTTGTTTTCAGCTGTGACAGATGTCCTTTCCTTACCACTCAGAATTACTCTTTTTGCAAAGAACAGAAGCCCTAAACAGCCAAGACATTTGCAGACAGTATAAAAAGCAGTTTTGAGGGTGTGAGGGGGAGGGTCAAAAGCAGAAATCTGTTTATTTGGCACCTAAATATAGACCAGTTAACTCAGCAAACATTTTTTCTCCACTACATGCTATTTTGTCTATATTTAGAGGCTGTAAGGAACCAGCTGTAGCATCACCATTTTATACATTCTCTGATGTGGAATTTGCTTTTGTTTCCCGGAACAAACCTCTGCCGTTAAGTGACCATGACCACTCACCTGAGTCTTGGGTACAAAAATTTTCAGCTGAAGCACCAGCAGTAAGGATGAGCTCTTAACCTCAGCCTTACGTGAAGGAGCTCTGCTCAGCTATGCCTGGCTGCAAACCAAGCCTCTAATAGTCAAAGAGGACACGTTGCAAGGCGGCCATTCCATATTGGCCACAGGTTGATTAGTTATTTCATTCAGCAAGACCTAGCTGCCAGAAAAAGTCAGGTTTCAACCAACTACATTCAGAACAGAGGCTGCTTCTAAGAAAAACCTTTTCTGATAGTAAACGAAAATAAGTTTCAGCATTTTGAGATTCTTGTTTAAAAAGTATTATAATGCCTCAGAGTATTTTTGTCTTTTTTTCTTTCTTTTTTTTTTTTTTTTTAAATAGGACTGCATACCTAGACACCTGTAGCATGTGAAGGAAAACTTTTTTTGCAATGAAAACTACCATACATTAGGCTTAGGGCTACATAGAATGTTGTTTGGTTCTTTTCTTCCATAATCACTTAAATCAAACCTTGCCTGCTGAAGTTTTATCATACATACACATCTCTGTCAATGCGGCATCTGATTTACCTCTTCAGATGACTGCACAAATAGACAATTGATTTAACTTCTCAGAATCCCTCCCTGTACAACAGATACTTTTTAAAAAGTATCAGCCGTGGGCAACAAAAGGATAAATTTTACTCAAAAAAACCCATATTCTACAATTTTTCTCCAACGCTTTCACACTAATTTGCTGAGGTAGATGTCTTTTATTCTCAATGTATGTACTGCAGGAAAGTGCAGTTGAGTCTACAAAGCAATCCAGAGAAAATGGTATCAAGGCATGAATGGTATCAACGTATGAATGGTTGTGTCTGAGCAATCTCAGGATCGCCAACACAAATAGATAAAAAACCAGACTTTTAGGTCTTCCAAAAACATGCAGAGCACAAGAAAGGTTTAAAACAGGCAGGTGGTGTCAGTGGAAGGAAGAAAACCCATATAGCAGTGTAAGAGAGACAGGCGTAGTGCTGCTCATCTCCCAGCAATGGATCTGAAGCATCAATGGGTGACATCCAGGCTCCACGCTCAGTACCTGGCAGCCTTCAGTTCTGCCTTGCCTGTCTCTTGGTGACCTGAGGGCTCTGATGTCAGGCTGCGGACACCTGTGATTTAGGGTGTGATGGCCCCTCATATCTCCCATTTTGTACTGGGAAGTCAAACAGAGAGCCAAGGCAACTCTGAAGGAGCTACAGAGCAAACAACCACACATCAAGTTAGCTTTTTTGTGCATCACATTCTTCAATTTAATTGATAAAAATTCCATTAAGAGGCTGAGAAAAAGTGTGGAATATTATCTCCCCATGATACACCATTTCTTCAGTATGAACAAAGTAAAAAAATATTTCAGCTGCTGAACAACCAAATTAGAGTAGGTAACGGAGGTGAAGGCTTCCAGCTATACAAGTATAATTTTTTTAAACTTCAGGCACTATTCAGGAACTAGCATCTAAGCACTATAAGGCTCCTCCAGTATACATTAAAACTTCAAATACTTGTAAAGATCCTACCTTCTTGGTAAATTACACAAGCATCCACATTTTACATAGTTATCTTGACCATCCTTAAAACATCTTCTTTACTTCAGTGCATAAGTCAGGTTGTCCTAACTTATACTTCCAGATCCTATACCATGCAAACAGGATACAAGTTCATGAAGCTTTACATTTTGTTTGCTACATATGCATGAATTTCACATCAATTTGACAACTCTGCCACAATGCTCTGGAATATTATTTGGCCATATTTAAACAGCATCCTTCTTCAGTACTGGCCTTGCAGCAAAAATTTTCATGGCCACTAAATCCAGTGAGATTAATCAAATAATGTGGCTCCAATTTATAACATTTGCCCATCACAGACCGCATCAAGAATCTTTTGTGGTGGAAAAAGTTGAAAAAACAAGTGGAAACAAGATTCATTTTGAGTAAACCTGCTATTGAGAGAGTCCTCTATAGGTCATAGATGGAATTTCCAGTCGAAACAAGGAGAGAAAAAAGAGCCACTGTGCTCCGAAGGTGAAATCTGAGGGGCATGGACTCATGTCCCTGGCTCTGCCCAATTTCAGTCAGGTCTCTCACACATTTTTGCTCACTATGCTAATGGGGCTGCCTCACTCTCTATGTAAAGTATTTCCATTTGCACCCACAAATAATGGTATAATGCCTTAACCCAGCTTTATACATCCTAAGTGATGCTCTAAATATCAGGCTAGTGGTTTCCTATTTGAGCTCTTTTTGGCTTTCAAATAAAAATAATAAAAAACCAAACCACACCTGTTGTGTCTGTGCAAGAGTAATGGCACAAAATCAAAAAGCTGAGATTTTCTTGATGGACTTTTGGACTGGCTTTGCCTACCTAAATAACGGTCATCTGAAAGAAAAAAAGTTGGAGATTTAAGAGGGAAGTGATAATTTGTTCCTAGTCATGGACAACACATGCTCTTGAAGTACCTGCCGTGACGGTTGATGAGAAAATAACAACACTTGCAAAGCAGAAGTTAGAGCAGCTGCTTTCTGCAGGACAGGAGCAGAGGTCAGGTCCACCACCAAACAGAGCCAAATGTCATTTTCCCCAGTGTCTAATCCCTAACAAACAGCAGTGGCACACATAACATACTTGCCTTTGCAATTACTGGCTAATGTGTTCTGGTATTCAGGCTTGCCATGCCTGCAGAAAACACTCCTTGACACTGCGTGCCCTCCTGCAGGCACATTAATAAATCTAGCAAATGAATGGAGGGAAATAAGACGGATAGTTAGCATTCCCTTGAGACTCCTCTAATGAAAGACTGCTAGGGCAGCAATACAATATCCACCCTGCAACAGATCACTGTGCCGCTGCCAAAAAAGGCCACATGAGCTCTTCCTGCCAAGGAAAGCTGCGACTCTGAGATACCCTGTCAGAGTCAGTTAAGAAGCAGCAAAATAAGAGAGTTGCACCACCTGTGTCCCTTCTCCAAGCAGAAGCATCGCGAAACTTCAATTATCTTCCCGCAGCAACAAGTCTAACTCCAAGTGGCAAGTCAGAGGCTGTGTCTTCCTTTCAGCAATGCCCTAAACCAAGGTAACGTCAAGTAAAACCAGTTTCTTCTGCCTTACTTAAGCTCTCCCAACATAGTCATTATCATGGTATCTGAGTACATCTGTGTTTGGGTATACTGCTAATAGGGAAAAGCCATTGTCTCTCCACGCTTCATTTCCCTTGTGTGCCTCGCAGATGTAGGCTTCTAGTGGGAAAACAGAAAGCAATCAAGTATCTGATGAGCAGGAGATGTGTTCTCCTCTTCGTGCAATTGCTGTTAACAGGATTTAAACGTGCAAAGATGTGTAAAGGAAAAAAACTTTTATATACATCTATATGTATATCTATACAAACACACACACTCCAATTCAACTAGTTTTTAAATACCTAGCAAGTTTAGATAAATAGCACCATTCAAGCTCTCAGACACAAGTTATGCATGAAGGTACACACACTCCCCATTGCTAACTGAGATTTAGCCCACTCCTCTGTCTTCCCACTCTTCTGTCTGGACACTCCCCACCAGTGAGACATCGCTGTTACTTGGTCCATAGGCAGGACTGTAATAAGGACAAGTAACGATAAACGCTAAAACGCAGTCTCCTGGAGCTGGAGCAGCACTTCATCAAGCAGAGCACAAAGACGTATCGAGCCACTGCAGGATGACATTCAGCTATCGCACAGCGTGCGCTGTGATGTTTTGTCAATACAACTCAAAGCCATTACCACTAAACGCCCCGATGCTGAGCGAACCGGCCGCTCTCTTGCTTTGTGTCCTTTTTGGTGCCGGTTCTTTAGGGCAGGGGATGTGCATTATCTGTCTTTTGCCTGAGCCGAGCAAGATGCAGGCAGCCGACGTGATAGAATTGCCGTTTGACTGTAACAGGAGGCCCACGGGATGTCACACCTGATCAGTCGTGAGTTGACTGATTTTGTACAAACTGGCACACTAGAAAAGCTGGATTGTCAGGAAAATCAAGCCTCCCATGGTATCTTGTGCTACAGCCACTGGAAGCTCTCTGCTTCCTGATGTACAGAGGAAACAAGGTAGATTTTTTAGGGAGATGTAAAGTCCGGACCCTATCAGATGGGACAGCTTTGTAGAAGGAAGGGCTTTGGGGTTGAGAGGGAAGAGAAGGGCAAACACCCATAGGAAGAGAGAAAAATGTTGGACAGGAGAAGGAGGAGCAGGAACAAGAGACACAGGGAAGTAACTGAGGGCTCAGAAGAGAAGGGAGAAGATGATGGCAAGGCCTTTCCTGGGAAGAGCAGTCTGCCCTGCCATGTGAGCAGCAAGGACGGTGGTGTGAAGGCAGAGGCCTCCATGAACACAATGCCAGAGCACATGCTGCAAAGGGGACAGAGAAGACACACGGGGCACCCCGGGTGGAAGCTGGCAGCGAAGATGAAGGGAACAGATGAAATGAATTCAGCCCACAGAAACTGCAAATTGCAATAGTCCCACATTGTACAATCCCACTCTGCAGATTCGTATCCAGCTGCAGGTCACTGCAGAAAATGGGAAAGGAAGTATCATTCCTTCCCTCACACAGCCCCCTCTTGTACAATGCTGAACGCTCAGTTCTCAGTTCTTCAAGCAGGAAGAGAGAGAAAAGAAGCCCTGCTGAGGACAGCTTGTCATTTATCAGGTGTCAAAATCAGTTATCTGTTTTGTTCATTAAATATACATATCAAACTACAAAACACAGTAGTTGCCAAAAGATGTGTATCTCCTCCAAGTGACCAGGTTTAGCCACTGTTAAACCTCACATGTAACCCCTTATAGACTTTCACCAATTTAAGCAATACTGAAACTTCCAGGCAAAGAGGTGGACACTAACTCCAGTGCGGATGTATTTCCAACTCAGAAAGGCGGATGTCTGGTCTTCCATTCTACCTAAAGGAATTTGTCAAGTTTTTTAAGAGTCTTGATTTTCAAAGCATCTTTATAGCTACTAAGGTAGCTATTGTTTCCACAAGCATAAGCATATAGCTGAATGGCATTATTTGCATCACATTTGGTTTATCCACACCTTCTTTAAGTGCTTGGCTATTGCCTTGATGTGCTGTTGCCTGAGTCATACTGCAATTGATTTCTTCTATTCATCCGAAATATTGCCCACCAAGAAAGTTATTTTCCTCATTTAGCCTGTGGACTACAAGAGCACTAATGAATTCCCCTCACTCAGTGGATCTTTGCACACAATTGACATCAAATAGGCAGTTTAAATAGTAACAAGTACTGACAGATCCCAAGGACCCACTTACACTGCGGGCAGGTAGCAATGGCTTTAGATTTTCATCACATCCACGTCACCAGTTATTTACTCGTTTGCTCCTGAATCTGAATGATACTCTGTGACTGCTAAGCCGCAGAAGCCAACAGCATTTTGACATTCCCAGAGTCCAGCTGATACTGGAAAAAATCCATATACTCCACTGATATTAAAGCTTGATTGTTTTCTATCCCAATAGAAGTCCATCTTGTAGTATTGTGTGTGTTAATGCGATACTCCCATACATGTGGATAAGTATATATGTGCACGTAGATAATTGTCTTTATATATATTTCTCTTGAAACTACGATAACACAAAGGATGTGTATATATTTACAAGACCCCAGTTGCATTTTCAGTCAACCCAGACAGCTACATTATGATTTGTACCCATGATTACCACCTCACAGAATGTTAAATACGTGAACAAAATGAGCTGGCCTGGCTCGGTAGTTTTCAAATCCGCTTCAAGCCCATGATGCAGAGCTGGTCCACAGCTTTCCTGACACGGTTTGTGTGTTTAACAGGAAACACCTCCAATAAATATGCTCACAGAACAAACCAAAGAAGAGAATTCTGGAGAAAGAAACACAGCTCTGGGCAGGAAAAGTGTTGCAGTATGATGAGGGGCTTTTCTTCAGTGATATCCTACTTCAAGATTGCTCCTAACAAACAAGCACCAAGTACAGTCCAAATAATTTCAACTCTACTTTACAATTTTAAAGTCTGGGAGCCCATTTTCTACTTTGAAACCAGGCACCAGTGCTCAAGTTTGGCTATACGTGCTCAGGCACTAGTTTCCAAGGAAACCAGTGACTGCATGAACATTGCAAAATGCAAGTCCTGTGCTCGCTGTTTCACAAGTACACTGTAGCTATCTCCGTGACACAAACCCCTCCAGGTAGATGCTTTACCACTGTTTCTAAAAGACCTTAATACAGTTTCAGACATTTAGGATGTCATTATACACAGTACATATCCAAGCAATGTGCACACTTACAACCACACCACTTTCTGTAGATGTTGAGAGAAGGAGAAAGGAATTATTTAGGCTCCAACATAGCAAACACTTTGGTTTTTTCCTGTTCTATCAGCCCTTCAAAACAAAGACAAGCTACATAAAACGTGAATGTCAGGGACTTCTCTGCCTGCATGTACCCCCTAGAAATGGCAAAACAGCAGATGAAAAACATTTATACAAATATTTATCCTTTAGCCTGCTACAAATGCAAGTATTTTGGCACCATGAAAAGCCAAAAGAGAAGCAACACCAGCAGCACAGGCAGTAAGGATTATCATTTATGACAGTAAGCGGCATTTAAACCACCACCATCTCCAGTTCAAAAAGCACAGCTTTCCCGGACCCCTTACCTTAAGATAAGGTTCGTATTCAATGACTTCTGAAATCTTAGCATCCCACAGTATCTGTCCCAAGCAGGATAACCAAAGAAACAGGTACATATCAAGTCACTGTGTCCTTTTTAACTCTCTAAAGGAGCAATTTTTCCCCCTTGACTCATATTTTGTATCTGGTGCTCAGTGAGACCATGTTTAGTAAAGGCATGGAGTCCACTCACTTTCCCAGCGAGTCTGCAACATAGGTCGCTGCAAGCAGCTGGCTAGTCTAAATTTTGGGCTACTACGTACATTTTTGCTCAGTGTCAGTGCACTGATCTGGGGGGTGGAGAGGTTGATTCATTTGAGACATGTAAGACACATATTGTGTTTAGAACACAGGATCCTAAAGCTCGGGACTACTTTCCCAGCGAGCCTGGAGAGAAGGCATTCGTGTCCATGGTCTGGGACCTCATTTTCTGTCGATGTACTTTAAAACTATTCACCTACAGCATTCACCCAGTAATATAATTAAGAGGAAAAAAGTTAATTCTGTAGAAAATAAATTTATGGAGATGTATTACAATTTAAAAAATAGTTTCAATGTTAATGACCGCCTTCACTTAAGTGCTATTAGCTTGCTTAAAACTACTGTACTTGCTGAATACTTGTTTTGCATATAACCATCATAAAGATTTCAATATAGTTTCTGAACAGAATTACTTTGCTTTAAAATGTAGTGTATTTACACTACACTGCTAAAATTAATATCCAAAACCAGCAGACATTCAGAGAGGTATGTGCGGATTATTGCTACTAAGCAGAACTAAAAATAATTGAAATTGCAGCAACATTTAATCTTGCCGTCACTCATCAAAGCAAGAATCAGACAGAAAATGACAAAACAAATATGTGGCTTTAATAGCTTTGTCCGGTGAATTGCTTCTTACCTTACTTTGAATAAAACGCTTCTGGTCCTTAGCGTTTCCATTCAGCATAAAGACTACCTGACTAAACAAATGTACTTCAGAGATGACCCAGAACACTACTTGCCAACAGAGAAAAACCTTTGTCCTCTCCGTAATAACTAAATACAAGATAGTTATTCCTAACCACAACTAGTAACCAAAGCCTCAGAAGGCTGAATTGTACAAGGAGCCAAACTACCAGCAATCTCACGCTTGCCACTTCACAATTCATTAAGCAGCACAGATTCCGAGGCGCGAATCACACGTGTGCCCCTTGCACAGAGGAAAGCCCCATCCACCACCACCACTGCCAAGCCAGACCTGTCAGAACAGAGTAAAATAACATTTGACTGACTTGCATTCATCGCTGTCCTTGACACGCTGCCTGTTAAAACTTCTGTCAGTAAGCATATCATCCTTCACAATAAAACTTCACCCCTGCAAAGCGCAAGGAGGCTCTGCTCTCAGCCCTGCTGCACCAACTGAAGCGGAGCAAGTTGGGCGTTTGGGGAGTCGAGAGAGGAGACAGCTCACGAGGCAGCGCTGCCAAGCTGCCTTGGCCAGCCCTAGAGGTGAGATAAGTTTAGGACTGGACTGCTGGGTAGGCACCAAGTCCCACGTACTCAGATTCAGCAGCGCTTGCTCCAGGAGCGGGCTGTACTTCACAGCATCCGAGAGCTCGTCCATGCAAATCAGCCAGCTGAAGCCAAAGCCAAAAATCACAATAGGGTTTGAGTGGCACCACGCTGCTAGAACGGCAGGAGCAAAGTCGATCTGTCCCCTGGAGAGACACCAAGAAGAGTTGAAAGCTAATCAGCGTGGGCCTAAGGGAGATCATTCCCCAAGGCAATGCTCTTGGCCACATCTCGTATCGGTGGGCATGTCATCCTTTCTCACAGGCCTCCTACCAGTGGAGAAACGCTGCCCCATCACCACTCGACAAATATCACTGAAGTCCTAACCCTACAGTCCTAACCCCCTAAATCCTGCATACCAAAAAAAACCCATTGACATTAATGGATGTCAGTGCTTAATCAAAAATTAGCAGATCTTTCCAGGCACATAAATTCTTCTTCAGAACAATGTTAAACTACATTCAGATGGATTCAACGTTGTATCACGTAGACATAAAAGCAACCACAGAAGTTAATTACACTCGAACAAACGATGACCACATTTCAATTGGTCGCTGGACACATCATACTGAATTACATCTTGACATCAAAAAATAACAAGGTTGCACTCCTACATCCACCGCTGCTGACTGGTTTTGGTACGATGTTTTCTGCAGCACAAGACCAAAGCCAGAACATAACAGGACTAAAAAGGCCATCATTCCTCATCTGATTCCACAGCTCCTGTCCCACATTTCAGGAAGCAATCACAGTGGGAGGGTTGCCTCAGTTTCCAATCACAGGTCCCTCAATCATCTCAACCATCAGTTTTTAATGGATAAATTATGTTGAAACCATCCTCCAAATTATTTTAGAGGACAGCATAGTGTTTAAGAAAAGAGGCTGGGCTTTCGGTTGTTTTCATTTTTTTAGAACTATAGTTGGAGAGCTTTAATTCATGAACGGCTCCTGGGTACCGCAGCATACATATCATTTATAAATACCAGCAGATAATTTTACGCAAACACTCTAAATATGAAGTGCTTTTCAAATATTTCCAGGGGTTTTATTACTATTATGATCGCTTAAGAATATGCCTCTGGTCCACAGAAGATGTGCACATTCGCCTTCAAAGAACCAATTTGGCCATTGAAGGGATTTTGTTAAATCTCTTGTATGTATGTTGTACTTTCCCTAAGGCTATGCAACCAAGTATTTTTTTTTTTTTTTAACCAGAACTCTTAAATACAACTCACAAGCTGCTCCTCCCCCCAAAAATGAATCTCTGAGATTTTGGCAGATTTCCCAACTTTACATTCAAAGCATTCCTAAGTCTGTTAACTCACAAAAACAAGTCATTTTTCATCTTACTCAACATCTTCTATAAATGACACAGCATTTTGCCATTATCTCAGTTAAGGCAATGACAGGACACACACCACCTCTGAGAAGAGAAGATCGGGCCCTATACCTTTCTTCACACTCATGAGCTCTCCGCTTTATTTTACGTTCTGCTCCTACAATTATTTTTTTTCCCATCTGGAAAACAAAATACGCTGATTACACAGTCTTCCAAAAAAGCATACAGCTGTTGCCAATCACTAAATGAAACAGCCTTTTAAAATAAAAGTCCTGGGTATTTTCCCATGGCAAGTACAAAAAAATGAACACGAAGAGACGAGAGTTACAGGTTCCTAGTTAAAAAGGCTATTCTTTGGTTTGCAGCTTTGTAAAATCTTAATTGGAATAACAGTTGGTACAAACTCGGTCTCGCAGTACTCTTTTCATGCTGTCAGGCTGTTAGCAGCCAGGATATATCCTGCGAGAGGTCAAAGGTGTGGAAAAACAAACAGAGCAGCAATTTTAGAAGATGAAGAGGCGATAAGGATTTGTCACGGCATTTTTCTACCATGGAAAACCATCCAGCTTTCTCCACAGTCTGTGCCCACTTACTCCAGTCACTTCTTGCAAGTTATCTCCTTTGGGGGGAGAAAGAAAAAGCCACTTATTTTAGACAAGTGGCTTCTACTTACTTGAATAGGAAGACTGATAAAGATGCCAATGCCTGACTTCTCTCACTGGTCTCGTAACTTGGAAGAAAATGGCAGGATGTGTCCCTCCACGGATTTTAGCTATGAACTCCTCATGTGAACCCACAAAGTCCCATTTCACATTTAAAAAAAAATTTAGAGGCAAAATAAGCCCAACCCTGCAACAGCAACTAAAACTCTTAACACTCTGAGATGGCTATTTTTTTAAACTGTATGCATCTTAAACAGTGGGGATTGCGTGCAAGAAATGTAATGGTATTTTTTCACACGAGGTAATTAAATTTACACTTGAAAGTCACTCAGAGTTTAACAACCATTTTATAACCCAGAATCTTCTAGGTAGCATCACAGCAGCTTCCACAGACACTTCACCACAGAGTCAGACCCACAGGTATCAGAAGTCTACCATGGGCCTCATGATCACTCCTCCTCATTTCTAACAGACTTTCTACTACTACTGATTCTACCAATCTCCAGCCACCTTAGATGCTCCTCTAGATCAGGAGGACAGACCCAGCACCACTTAACTGCAAAAAACACCACACGCCACCAAACAACTGAAGATTTCCTGTGTGTCCTCTTGGTGCTCCTGCTCCTGGGTAATGCTGGGAAGCAGGCTGATACTTTGGTGGCTTGCCAAAACCAAAGGTTGGATGCCATTACCTCAATAGTCACTGAGGTTCAGCATGAATGGGGCAAAGAAGTCAACCCTTCTTTGCGTATTTTGGTAGCTCCTGTTCTGCTTCCAGGTCATCTCCACCTTAACCTCCGGTCCAACCTCAAACAGTTATCTTGAACATCAAAATGTCATCAGGATTGTGCCACGTTCATTTAATCAAGACAAGGACCTCCACTCAACCACTCAAAAGCACTGT
>VFFE01007718.1:233548-257150 GCA_008921705.1 Burhinus oedicnemus
CCACCACCCCCACCAGCACCCACCGGGCAAGGCAGGGCGGCGAGGAGGCTGCTGGAGACCCCGGCACCTCCCCCCGCCGGGCTCCCAAGTTTCCCTGCCCGCCCCGCTGCGAATCGTTCCCGGTAGGACGCCGCTCCTTCCCGGAGGGGAGAGACCCCCGGGTTTCTCCCGTGGGTGTCCGTCCGTCCGTCCCCCCCGCAGCGTTAAAGCCCCCGAAACCGCGATATGCTCCCGTTTCACCCCGCCGGCAGCAGAAACTCCGCCGGCGGCCGCCCGCCCCTGCCCGAGCTGGCCGCCCTGCCTCTCCCGGCGGGATGGAGGGGCGGCCGGGTCCGACGGGAGCCGGGTCCGGGGAGCGCAGCTCTCCCCCCCTCGCACCCGCCTCGGCGCTTCACTCCTATCGCACATCCACACCCCCGCCCCCCCCAAGCCCGGAGCTCGCAACTTTCCCACCCTGTCGGGGCCACCCGGGAGAGCGCGGGGGCGGGCGGCAGCCGGGGCGGCCGCGCTTCGGGGCTCCGCTCCGCGCCCCCACCCCACCCCCCCGGTCCCTCCCCGGCGGGCGGCGGCAGCAGCGAGGACGGCGGATGGAGGGGAAGAGGCGCCTACCGGCTGCCCCGCCGGCAGCGAAGGGAGAAGGGAGCGAGGGGGGGCCAAGCGCGGAGGATGGAGAGGCGAGGCAGGGAGCGGTAGGTACGCAGGGTGACACACCACACCTCCCCATCCTCCCCCGCTTACTGTGGGCTCTTGGGGTAGAAGGGGAGGGTGACGTGGCTGAGATCCTGGATGTCAAAGGCGGTGGGCTCGGCCGAGATCGCCTGCCGCTTGGTCCTCTGCTCCCCCTGCAAGGTGCCGGCGCTCTGCTGCTGCGCCTGCTGGGTGGCGGGCCGGATCACGGAGCGGTACTTGTCCAGCTCATTCTGCAGCTTCTGGATCAGTTCGTCCTTCTGGTCCAACTCCAGCTCCAGCTCGTCGATGAGCGCATCCCGCTGCCGCAGCTCCTCGATCTTCTCCTGCAGCGCGTACTGTAAATCCCGCAAAGTGCCCATGGTCCTGCCGCCTCCCTCGCCCCTCGCCTCGCCCGGTAACTTTCCCCACCGGGCCGCCCGCCGCCTCCCGGCACTTGGGCCAACTTCGCCTCCCTCCGCCGCCCGGCCCGGCCCGGCCCGGCCCGGCGCGGCCCCGCTACCCGCCGGGGCCCCGCCGC
Source organism: Burhinus oedicnemus (assembly GCA_008921705.1). Taxonomy (NCBI): domain Eukaryota; kingdom Metazoa; phylum Chordata; class Aves; order Charadriiformes; family Burhinidae; genus Burhinus; species Burhinus oedicnemus. Next base: position 234,756 of record VFFE01007718.1, read on the forward strand.
AGCCGGACCCCCGCCGCCGGCACCGCGCTCCCGGTGCCGGGTTGTTAGGGGCGATTTCGATCCGCCTGCGTCAGGCTAGGCTGGAGAGGGAGCGGGAGACACACACATACACACACGCGGAGGGGGGAGGGAGGGAAGGCGGCGGGGAGGGAGGCAGGGGCGCCTGCGAGGATGCACATGCCCTCCCCGCTCCCTCCTTCCCGGCCCCGCCGGCTCCCCGCGCCGCCCACAGCCCCGCGCCGCCGGTCCGCGGGGTCGCCCGGCGGGGGATGCGGGGAGGGGGCTGGCCGGCAGCTCCCCCCCCACCCCCGGGGCCGCGGGGGAGCTCCGTCGCCGGCAGCCTCTGCCGAACCCTCCCCTCCCGGTCTTTTTGCAGGAGGAGGCCATCAAACAGGTCCAGACCTTGGGAGACGGCTGTACAAACCTGTCCTCGCCGTCCCGCTTTCGGGATGTCCCCTGGTCCTCTCCCTTCCCATCCTCTGCTCCAATCAAGGGTGCTACTTTTTCCCTGCAGAACTTGCCCGGTTTACTTCCCATTTACTTTTTTTTTTTTTTTAAAACAGCCAATTTTTGTTGTATTCTCTGAGCGAAACCACAAGCCAGTGCCAGGCATGGCTTCTGCTCCGTCTCAGCAAGCTTCAGGCTCCAAAAACCCAGATTTTAATGTGAATATCAGTCAAGTATGTCTGCACTGGAAAAGCCTGGAGGTGGGTCGTATGGGTCTTAGAGCACTAAAAAAACCCCACTGACTTAAAATATGGGAAATAGACTTTCTGTGTAGCCCAATACCCACATGAAAGCGTGAGCTAGTTTCTGCCATACCAAACACGATAGGATTTTCCCAGTCTGCGAGCGCAACGCCTCATGCACTAGGATTTTCTGCGTGCCGACAAACCGCTGCATATCGGCTCTATCTATGGGATACAGTCCACGGGTCTGTAGCACAAAAATAACAAAATAAAATAAATGAGCCACATCGGCTGAGCCCTTGGTGCCAAATGACTCTGATTTTTTTTGTCTTGCTTGCATTTGCCAGGTGCAGAAGGGACAGAGATGTACGCCATGACAGCACGGCTCCTGGGCTTGGCCCTCCAGGGCAGAAAGAGGGACCGCTGGACAAGAAAATAGGAGGTTTGGGGGTTTCCCGATAAGATTGCACGGTCCAGAGGAGTCAGGGGTAAAAATTCCCACAGCCCGGCTAAACGCAGGCACCCCGCAAGAGCTTCTGCAGGGCTGGGGTACCAGCACAGTTTCGTGTTTTCAAGGCAGCAGAAGCAGCTGCTTCAGTTCCCTCTCTGGGAGTTTGATTTGGGGAGGAGAGAGGGAGGATGCAGCCATGGATACATTTTTTTGAAGGTGGGTGGTACCTACGTGTTTGTATCTGCTGCTAGCAGTGTGTCTACACCTCCCGTTCAGGCATTAGCTGGAAATGAGAGACATCCAGACAGAGACTGTGTTTATGGCATTGAGCTTTTTTGGTTGCGTGGTTTGCAGTTTTTTACTGTTACATACCGGCACGTGGCTGAGTCCAAAGTTCCAGCTTTCAACCTGCAGATGGTCTTTACAAAATAAATTTAAAAAAAAAAAAGAACGGATGAGGAATTACAACTGCTCCCTGCTCAGCGCTGTTGTTTGGAAGGGCCCAGCCTCTGTTCATAAACATGAGGCTTTGCAGGTTCTTCAACGTATTTGATACCTCCTGTGTGTTTTGAGATGCACGTGAAAAAAAAAAGAAAAATTGGGTTATGTAAAATGCTTCAGTTTTCAGGCCCCTTGATGCGTATGTGCCAGGCACAAAAGCAAAGTCCCCTGGTTGTTTTCACGGGTTGCTAAAGTGCTTTAAGTTCAGACAGCATTTTTTACTGTATATTCCCTCCATTTCAATCTTGCATAACTCACTAGGAATAAAAATACCAAATATCTTCCAAACATTTCCATTTTGAAGAACACCAGAATTAAATAGATGCACTCCTGCTGCCTACAAACTGGAAATCAATGATAAATAAAGTATTTTAATAGCATTCAGCTGACATCCTTAAAGTTTTATTGTTTTCGTCCCTACAGAAGTGATACCAACTTCTGGACGAGGGAGACAGCGATATGGTTAACTGAAGCCGACCAGGCTTCAAAAGAATAACAGCCCTGCAGGGAAACTTGTGCATAATTTCTCAATGACAGGCAGTAAAGCCACATCATTTGGTTTCTATCAGAGGTGCATAGTCTGGGTCTGAGACCACAGCAGCTAGATCAGAAAGGATCTGGAGAAACCCCTGAGAAATTATGGGAAATAAAAGTGGTGAGGAATTTAGCTGAGTATATCTAAAGAAAGTATTTTTTTACAGGTGGGAAACAGATTTTCATAGGACCTACAAGGTCTGAAGAGAGATTTTATGGCTATTTTATGACTATAATCAGCAGCTGTCTAAGGCTGGTCTTCCCTGATTTCAGAATGAGGCCAAAGCAGCCCGAAGGGCTTCAAACCTGTTCTGCCTTGGAAAGGCAGACGGCAGTTGCCTATTTTTGACTATTCATGGCTCTCCCAAAGAAATCATTGGGTGAGTGCACATCTCCTCCCTGCGGTTCATCTTTCAGGCTTTCCTGGTACCGGCTGGTGTGTAATCTCAGGGATCCCAGGGCACCACCCCACTCTGATAAAAATAAATCTTCCGATCCCATTCTTTTCAACTTTAAGTTCCCAATAAAAAAATCTCAGACTCTCAGAGCAGCTGCTTTGTCTTCCTGATCCAGTGAATGGAAAGAAACGGCTTCAGGGAGAAGAATGGCAGGGAGAAGAATGGCAGGAATGCACCAACCGGCTTGGGTTTCAGGAGGACAGAGCAAAGCTGCTTGCAATTTGTTAAGGGAACCTTTGGCTATGGTCATCCCACAGGCTTTTTCTGATCCCACCACTGTGATACTGTGCCTGGATGTCAAGTAAGCAGGAAGCAAAAAAAAAGAGCATCTTCAGATGGCGTCCTCTCTGCCCCAAAACACTACGTGCTGGGACTTGCATCACATGAAACAGGGATGTTTCTTCTCTTCCAACAGGCTCTGTTATACTCACAATATTTCCTCTCTGCACAGCTCCTAGGTTTTAATAGCTTTTGCTTCTAAACCTTTCAAGAATCATCTGTCACCAAATGCACCCACTCGGCTGCCATCTTCCAAGCTAAAAACCTATTTGAAAGCTCTCTATTCTGCAAACATGTCCCTGGGCTTGCCAATCAAAGCTCAGGTAGCAAGCGGGATCGCTGACAGGCAAATGTCACCTTGCTACAGCTGGCCAGATCAGCATGGACGGAGAAGCTGGAGATGCATCACTGAGTACATACATAAACATTTTCCTCCTCCTGGAAGCATTTTTTTTTTCCCTGCCTTATCTACTCCAACACCCAACCTTACTCTTTTCCCAAAATATCTACAGAAGCAGATCAGCCCGTGGTAGAAATTTAATCTGCTTGGATTTTGCAATGCATTTCTCTGCTGGTTGGGGCTTTGGGCAGATTTGGGAAGGTGTGTGACCCACAGGACTCTCCCTGCAACACCTTTATGACGTGAAGAAGGAAAGACTAAAAATACAGGAAGATCTAGAGGAAAGCAGCGCGTACATGAGCTGAACTCCTGCAGAAAACATGCTAGAACCAATGCAAGTTGCAGGTCACCCCGGAGAGTCACCATGTCTCATCTGTGGGATGCTATCTGCTGCCCCCCCCCTCCCCCCTTCCACCGTGCACCCAAAATTCACGCCAGTCTCTGCAGCAGAGGAAGGAGTGCCACCTACTGAAACATTGTCCTGGTTTGACAAACACAAACACATCTGATTCCTCCCTAGGGCACATTTGGCCATTTTTTTTGCCTTTTGCCCTAAACAGAATGCCTCCGGTAGCTCCTTCTGGGGCCACAGTGCCCTACAGATTTGCAGGGGGTGGCTGAAAAATAATTCAGCCCCCAAGGATGAGGATGGGGCTGGAACTATTGTGTCAAAGCAGCCTCACCAAGACCAAGGAGCCAGAATTGGCAGTATTTGGGGAGTGCTTCAGCCCCATTTATCTCCAAAAATAAGTCCTATTGTCTCATGACGTTGGACATTCCCTCTTATTTCCATCCTTTCTGGAGCCTCTAAAAATAAAGCTGAAACCAGTTTGTTCCTCCCCACCGAAGTGATGGAGATACCCAGGTCTGGGCACTCGTGCAGTGAGTGCTGTCTTTTAAGCTCCACTGATTCCGGAGTGCTGAAAGTCAAATCAACATCTCAACTAGATTATCTCAAGGATTTTCATTTAGTATGTAGATTCTTTCTATTATCAGTAAGAAACACTGAGAAGTAGCTCTTGTGAAGACCATGCAACCGCTCCAGCCTGCCCTAAGAAACCCTCCCAGGATGAGGATCATTTGGAGTAGAGTGCAGGAGAAAAAAAATACCCCAAGAAAAAATACCCCAAGACCTATTAATGGTACAAAATAAATGCTCACTGCAGAGACAAGAAAAAAATAATAGTGTGCTGTACTGCAACTGGTAATATGCTTAGCTTTCTATATCACATTAGGGGCATACATAATAACACAAAAATGAATGTTTGTGTCATGCCAGGCAAAAGGATGAGACATTACAAGTGTATAGTAGCACAGAATTATCCATTAACACGGTGGTTTTCAAGCCACCCTCCCCTTGCATGCCAGAATCAGATTTAAGACTCAAGTTTCCTATTCTCCTTTGTGGGTCCTTTGCCCAGAAAAATACATGGCACGAAGGACCTAATGCACTGGCAAGATAAGAGATAAACCTCCCCTTGTTGTTTTTCCAGGTTGCGGGAAAGCCTATACCTGTGGTTCCTGCTGGGTGGGCTGCAGAGCTGAAACGGTGGAGGAGTATCAGTCACCTTTATGGGTGGAACATGAGTTTTACATAAAAATGGCACAATAAATTATTCTCAATATCCAGAATTTGAATACACATTCAACAAGCCCTTCAAAGCTTTTTCCTTCCATTAGAGCAACCAAAACAGTCCCTCTGACTTCTTTTCCCCACTAACAAGACGCTATTCCCACCAGCCCTGCCTATACATCTACAGAAACCACAGTTCCTCTGCCCTCCAAAAGCACGTGACACAATGCAGTTGAAAGATGTCTTTCTAAGCCAGGCTTTTTCTCCCATGATCGCATAGAAAGTTGGATTTTCAACAGCTCACCCCATCAGATGGTTGCACATGGTGGCAGTGGGTTTCCACATCCCTTCGCTTCAGTGCTGGTTCAGCTGCTTATGAGTCCCTGGGAGGTTGGAGGGGATCCTACAGGCTTCCTGGTAGCACCTTCTCATATCCTCAGCCTAAATAAAATCTTTGGGGCTAGGCTTTCTCCAGGAAAGAGTAAACACATTTTCTGCACGCCCCTAGATAGGAGATGCAAATAGCAGCAGATCTCCAGGCAGGTCAGGCGTGGGAACCACCATCCCTGATCCTGATACCTCCTGTCCATACACACCTCAAGCGACTGGTTGATTTATTTTTCCCCACCTGCCAGAAAGGGATGGACTGCCTGGCAAGGTCAGACAGGAGCAGAGCTTAGACACATTTTCCCATGGGCTAGATTAAGCCAGAAGTGGTTTCAAAATGATTCAGCTGCCTTAAGAAGTCTCTTTAGGCTCATGTTAAGCAGCAACTTGTTCTGAAAACTGCCAACATAAATACTTAGTGCTGTTTTGCAGTTACTACAATTAGACACTGACTACGCTCCTGCTTTTCCCAGCAGTCCCAGGGCACTGACTATGTAGAGCAAAAGCAGCATTTAGACAAGGAGAGCCCTGGAAATGTAGTTTTCTTTTGCTTTCAGCCTTAAGCTACTGGCAAATGAACCCAGGGACCAATTAAACTAAATGTAAGGATGCAGATCTAGTCTTGGAGCCATGAGATACAGGATATAATGGAGGTGAAGTTTGTAGAAAACATCAACTCAGCTGACGTAGTTGGAAAAAGAGATTCATTCTGGCTCTCATGCATGTATCCGTGAGATTGGGAGAAGCTGAAACGTTTGAAGGAAGGTGGGACCCACGTGTTGGATCTAAGGCAACTGATTTTCATGGAGACACAGCCGGGATAGCCAGGCCAACTTCCTTGCACTTCTTGTCAACCAGGCTCAGGACAGCCTATGCACAGTGACCCTTTTATCTTCACTATTCAACATACGTTCCTCCTCCCGCTGTATGTTATCTCTGTCACAGCGGAGGGGTGGGAGAGCTCGGCGACTCGCCCGTCACCCAGCCCATGTACCAAATGACCTGGGGTTACTGCCTGAGGACAAAAACAGCCCAGTCTGATCACGCAACAGGGACGAGACAACATGCTAATGCTGACAGAGCTCTGCAATGTCACTCAGTCACTGAACAATCAACACACATAGGCTACCCAAAGTTTGCCAAACCTCACTTTTCAGAGGCAAGACCCCTACAAAGCCATTGACACAGCCAGAAACCCTACAGCTGCCTAACACATGCTGCGCGTCACCTTTGTATTGTATTGCTTAGGAAAGGCACTCGGGCAGAATACAGATCTGACCTCACTGTGTTACACGGTCCAGGCAATCAGGAGTGTCAGGACATCTGGGGTCAAATCCCAGCTTTCTGCCTTTGTTTCTGACTTCATCTGCTCCTACTGACCTTTTGCATGTGAGATCATCTCTTCGTTTGTCTTTATGTGGGACTCTAACTAGCAGCAACAGCTTCCAGGGGCAGTGATTCTTGCATCGGTGTTCAGCAGTACACTGGTAAAAACTTGCGTTGACCAACAGTGAGGCTTGTCTTGTGAGCCAGCCTGCAGTTCTTCATCGTATACTTTTAAAAGACTGTACAAACACAGCTAAACTCGTCAGCTGTCACATGCAGTTACATCTTTTGCTCTCTCCAACCTCCGTTGCCTTCCGCAACTTGCTGATGTTTTTAATCACAGTTCTCTGGTTGCAAGAGGTGGAAAGCAAAGTACTTGGGAAGGTATGAACAGCAAGAGACTTGTTTCCCCACCCGAAGTATTTTAATTGTTTGCAGCTCATTTCTACAGCCTGATTTTGAAGCTGCTTGATGCCGTTTCTTAACTTCCTGGGTTTAACAGTATCAAACCACTTGCCAGCCCCGAGCGTTTGCAAATCCGGGTGCTCCCTCTCACTGCCCTTCTGGACCCTGCAGTGTTTCTTATCTCTCCTTGCCAGTAATGCACCACTCACCTACCATAATTGCCTTGGTCTGTTGGGCTGATTTATCCAACCTTCAAAACAATTCATTTATATTTGAAATTGGATTAGAAATAAACACATATTCCACTACCACCGATATGAAAATAACCAGTGCGTTGCCATTATTTTATGACGAATGCATCATGAACAAGTGCACCATCTCTTTATGTAATCAAATTAATTCCTCTGCTTTTTAAAAATTATTATTTGAATGTTTCAGGTATTTATAACAATAAGGACAAAGCATAGATTTTCAGCCTGTGCTTTACATGAATGGACAACAGACTGGTATTTCATAAAGATAAATATAAGTTGCACTGAAAGTTGTCTTCCTGTTTAGAAACAGATTCATGCTAGAATTTATTCTGAAGTCTTTTTCTGACATCTGCATGTCCTGAGCAACTAGAAAAATTCTACTGAAGCACCAGTCTTTTATTTAAGTATCTAGAAATATTTATATCCGCAATTCTAGCAATGCTAAACCCTCTCTTGCAGAAAACATTTCCAGAAAAGGTTGGTACTCAAAGTTGATCCCCGTGATCATTTAAGGCTCAGAATAAATGGCTGCATCCCACAGAGGACCTGGCTCATTTATGTATCAAGGAAATATCCATGAATCATCCAGGCACAATCTGCAAACAGGGGCTCACATCGGGTTTCACAAAGGTTTTACAGCGCTCCACTGACTTCTACAGCTATTTCTTATTTATGCTTGGGGAAATTTCATCAGGTTGGGCGTTCTGAGTGTGTAAAAATGTTTATGCTCACCGTTTTCTCTTTGTCAGTGTTTGCTCGAACTGATTGCTCTACTCATCACAGCATTAGAGGCCAGTGTTCGCCTGATTTCCTAAGCGTTGCCAACATCTTTCAACTGACAGCCCTGCTGCGTTGGGTGAATCAGGGGATGGGCAGCGCTTTTATTCTCACCTTTGCATGATTTCTGCTTCAAATCAGCAGCTAAACCCCGGGGTAAGGTGCAGGGTTTCCTCCTCGCTCTCATTGCGTGGCCGCTACCCCATCTTGGAGAAGGATGTGCAACTGCAGCTCCTCACCAGCCACAGGCAACTCGGCCTGTGCGAACCTGGGGCTGTGGTGCCTTTTCTGATGACAGCTCCAACTTGTTTTGCTCTGACCCTGACTCCTCTCTGTTGCATAGTATTAAGACGTGCATTGAAACATGCTGGGAAGGTTCATCTATGCAACTCTTCCCCAACAAAAACATGCTGGGAAGGTTCACCTGTGGAACTCTTCTCCACCATAAAACATGCTGGGAAGGTTCAACCCTGCACATCTTCCCACCCCCACTTCCTAATCTTTGATCTGGGTGGAGAACAGCATGATTTTCACTGCTGGGGAATTATGATACTGACTCGTGGGAGCTTCCTCAAATCTAGAAGGAAAAATCCTTTGGAAGTAATGATGCTGCAAAGGCAACATGCACTTTGAGTCTGCTTCTCTGTGCTCTAGAAAGAAAGATTTCTAGGTTGGTATCGACATTTTGTTAGGCTACTTCTCTGCAAGAACTATTTCTGTTGAAGCTTTATCATCTATGCTTTTACTTGAGCAGCTTGGCCCAGACAACAGGGCAATTTCTTCATACCCATATTTATGCAATCTATGTACGCAAAGCTCAGTGTATAAACTCATCTTCAAAGCATCTGAAATGCTGTGAAAGGGTCTCGTGTTGTTAGAACAGGAAGGATCGATATTGGTACACAGCATAAAAACCTGCATTGTGGCAGACAGGAAGGCAACGTATATTATACTTCTGCTCCCTGGAACAAGAATGCAAATTCACAACCCGCTTCAGAAATCCCCCTGCTCCTTTTCATACACACAAACGTCAATTTGGTTTGTTTGGTTTTTTTTTTAAACCCGCTCTTTTCCTTTTTCTTTTTTGCTTAAAAGCCATGACTATCAGCAAAACAACTGTTTCCAGCTCATGATTTGGGCATGACGTAGCGTGAAGCGCCATGTGCCACCTCCCCGCACGGTGGGTGTTTGGCCCCACTCTGTTCCCTTACATGGCCTGCAGCTCTGGCAGGCACAGCATTCTCCGCATTCTTCCCCCCCACCCCCCCCACCCCCCCGCTTTTTAATTCTTATTTCTTTTAGGAGGAGAAAACACAAAACACAAGGAGTAATGCCGCCCTCTACTGTCCTGCTTGAGGTGCACGGCTACAAACCTTCACACCAAATACTTGTTGAATCACCACCACCACAAAAAAACCCAACAAAACATCAAAAAACAAAAAACAAAACCCAAAACACTGAATCAAAAGGCAATACAGAAACAAAAATATGCATGCATTAGGGAAAAGAAGACACCATGGGGACCAAGAGTGTTGCTTAATCTCAGCTTTCAGTTCCCGTCGATATTCATATATTCTATTTCTCAGCCAGAAGGTAGGATTCATACTGTAAGTTTTTCTCGAGTTAGCTACTACAACTCTAAAGAAGCAAATATGTGGCATTTTAAGGGGCATATTTATATAAAAGCGAGCATTTATAAAACCACAGTACTGTCTCTCTGTATGTCTTTCTTCCTTCTTAACATTCAGTTTACCTGATAAGCAAATTATTTCAGAGATATAATAAGTCCACCAGCAAGTTCCAGCAGACCAGACATCACATTTTAGGTGGGTTTTTGTTTTACCACACCTGTATGTGTTCCCCCTAAAGAGACGCAAAAGATAGATTCATTTGTTGAAAGTTCGAATCAATGATTTGATTCAGTAATAGACATTATAAGGGAGCCTTTAGATCATTGATTTGCACCAGTTCCTGGCTTTTGGCTCAACACGCGGTACATGCTGCCACTACGGTAATGTGCAACAACTCCGAGCACGCACATAGAAGTCAGAACACATAAACCAAAGAATCTCTGTGTTTTAGTATTAAAGACCAATTGAATGACCAATCTGAATAAGGAAGACATTTCATTTTCACTATATACCACACTTCCATATTTAGTTTCCTTTCTTTAGATTTTAAATTATTCCATTTTCAGGAGCCTGAATCTTTTTACTTTCCATTTATATTCCCTTGTACACTCTCAGAAAAGGCTATTAAATTAAAATAGCTCATGCTAATACCACCATACATATATATATATATGTATATCACTGGAATTCCAATTAATCCATCACCTAAAAAAAACCCCAACTTTCTAAACTCCTCAGATATACAGCTAAAGTTAAACTTTGCAAGCAAATTCTTATTTAAAAAACATTAATGTAATTTCCAGATGGAATTGGTATTGATTGGGCAGCAGACAAGCAAATGCTGAGCATGGAGGTCTAAATTATGGGGAAAGAATCGATACAGGAACCCCACTAGAATAAAAGATTTAAATAGATGTTTTTTTCCCCTCAAGCTTCTATATATTTTTGTAGGGGACACTCAGGAGATGGGGTAAATAACGTTTTTAAAAGGCAAATAAAACCCAAACAGATTAGGAGATTCAGGGAAATACATTTATCCTCAAGATGAAGGGGTACAGTACCCAATTCTTTGGTGGCAAAGCAAGGTTAGCCCAGAGTCTAGCTGAGAATAAGTTAAAGCATATCCCAGCTTATGTCGTAGAGAGAGGTAAAACTTTTAATTAGCCTAGATAATGATGCTGGAAGAAAGAGGCATGATGTCGAGGCTAAGGCCACCAAATATATTTGTGATATCTGTATGAAATAAGCCACAAAATATCTACCAGGAGATGAAGTCGGAGAAGTGCACCCTATGTCTGATGTGCAGCCTACAAATGAGCAAAGCTCTGCAATCTGTGCTCTTTTGAAGGCATAACCAACAACCGATACACCATAATCATTTCTTGTTTGCAGATTCCTACAACCGGAGCTGGATTTGAAATTTCAGGGAGTATTAAAGCATCTCCGTGAACCTGCATGCACAAGGGCCGTGGGAACTATGCCCATCCCTCTTCTCAAATAATACTCTTACGCATTCATTGATGGAAACGAGTCCGTTTCTCACCTGTTGCTTCTCTTCTTACTTTAATTAAGAGGCATTCCATGCAATTACCCCAAATATGGAAATAAAATCTGCATATTGATGCATCCTATTAAAAAGGTTCACCAAAGCCATTAGAGCCAAGGCAGGTTTTGAGATTCCCAGTGGAGAATTCACTTCACCTGGGTAATTCCTTGATGAGAGGGAAAGCTCAGAGCAGAGGTAAATGCCAAACCTTTCCATTTCATCTTGGGAAATGAAAAGGATTTCTTAAATTTCTCTCTCATTGACGCATTCTAGCAGGGCTCTTCCAATTCCATACCAAACTGGATCCATTTAATTCAACGCTAACTAAGAATTAGCTTTGCAGCGAAAAGCGATGCTTATTAACAAAACAGGAGCAGGAGGAAAACAGGAATCCTCTGAGAGATTTTCCTTTTGACCCAAGCAGAGTTATTGAAATGTCCTTCGAGGAATCAGGATGGCAGATGCCTCCTCATGTAAATAAGGAGCCTTAGACGCGTTTTCAGCACGATGCCTTTAGGGAAAATAAAAACCACACAAAAAGAGAACCAAATGTGAATATATCTACTTACATTAATAAGTCGGGAGACTCGGAGAGGGCATATTTCCATATGAAGGTCTATAGCATAAACCAGTTATCTGTCTACAGCGCAACCAGTTCCAACTTTCCAGGAAAAAAAGACCTTTTTTCCTGAGGCTAGGCGTTATTCATCCACCTAAGTAATGCAGACAGAGTATTTGGACACTGACCATTTCCAGTCCTAAAATCTCAGTTGACACTAATTAGTTGAACTCACAGCTTTGAATTAATGCAATATTTTTCCTTTTAACTGCTAAATACTTTTTTTCTTTTTACTGGAAAAGCCTTTTATCATACATTCAGGTTTTACTGCCCACTGAATGGCAAATTATGTGTTTCCAAAACTAGACCTTCAGTTTGTACATCATTATTAGAACTTCTTCCATGATGCTAATGGGTTTAAAAAACATATACTTGATATTTTTTTCCCTATCTCTCTACCTCTTCAGCAACACATAGGAAAGAAATGGTAGATATGTGCAGAGTGTCTAGAGGATAACTTCTTGCGTTGTGTTACTGACAGTTTTCAGAAACATCTTCAAACTCTTGCAGAGAGCATTGATTAAAGCTTTAAAAAATGCACCTGCTTCCGCCCCGAAGGAAACAAGGGCCATTTGATCATTCAAACTACATCATTTAACCCATATTTTTTAACTATAGTTTTAGTTTATTTCTAGTTAGTTTTAGCTCATTTCTGTTCCTAAAAACCACAAAGCAGCCTAAAACATGAACTAATGGCAGCTCCTGCTAAGCTGCAAGGGTTAATTAACATAATTACCCATTCATATCCTGGTCAGCCTGCTGAATTCATGTACCATATTTCCAGCTTGAATAATTTAACAGGTATTAATTATTTATACCCTATAGCTCTTTCAAAGGAGTTGTTCAGAGTCAATGCCAGTTATTAGACTTGGCAGACAAAGCCAAGCGCTGCCCCATGAGGGCCAGCTCCACCGTCGTGCCTGCTTTATCCTGGGAGTTACAGAAGGGAAATGGGAAAGGTTGCATTTAGCCACCACCAAAAAGCATCATGCATTAAATCTCCCTATGTCCAGCGCTGGATTTATAGATGATGCCAGTGAGTTCAAAGGCAACTGAAAAAAATGCATCTCCCTGCTAAGCACCTCTTTCTTTTGGCTAGTCAATATAATACATTTTAAGGGACAAGATTGCAAGTCAGCAGACTTCCTTCCCCCATAATCTTTGCAATAATTCTCTCTTCCAGGAATCAAAGTGCTGGATTCTAGCTAGAGAAAGACCATACAGCCACAAAATGGTCATCAGAACATAAAAAAAAAAAGGGGGGGGGAGGGTGTCTGTTGAACATCACCCACCCACAGCTTTATGTGTGCCCATCCCACCAGCTGCCCTCGGCAAGCCGTCAAAAAAGCCAGGGGGATCTCCTCCTGCTAGGAAGAACCTCTCCACCTGCCTCCTTTGCTTTGGTGGGGGCCTCAATGAAGAACTGTCTCCATGTGAACCTGGAGGGTGAAGTTATGACCAGTGTGTGAGTAGAAAACAGCTAACTCAATGGAGCAATAATGACCAGCGACCAATAATGACATGTATCTATTGGTGCCTGAGGCTGAACTGCTTTTCAGAGTGCTAATATCCCCGCTGCAGGAGAGGATACTGAGCAGCTGGAGATGGTGTTGAAGAAGGCAATCAAATACCAGAGAGCTGAAAAAAAAAATCTTTATCAAGGACAGAAAGGGCTTGATTTGTTTAGCTTATGGGAAAAAAATATATTAAGAGAAAATTTAATTATATTATACAGACACTGTAATGTAAACAAAGTGCTCAGTATTAAATGGCATTTTTGGAGCAGCAGGGAAAGGCTGCGAGAATTGGAAGACAGGTAAATTCAAATGAAAAATGAGGCACCTATTTTGAACATGAAGGGCAAAGAACCACAAGAACAAACTCCCTAGGAAAGTGGTAGATCACATACATCTCCACCTGCAACTGGACGTTAGCAGTGCCACCTCCGCCACCTTCTCCTCTGCTCTGCTGGTGAGCTCCGAGGTGCCTATCACAACTCCAGCTGAGCAGATTTATGTTACAAAAGCCCGATACCAGACAGCTTTGTTCCTGCCCAAACACATTTATTCACAAATCTTCCCTCTTGCTCTCCATCTTGGGGTCGTTTGCTGCCATTGCTGGTGTGGAGGACATTGCAACCATCTACATCCCCTCCATTTAGAGCCGCTGCAAAGAGTCATGCCAGCGGGCAAATATTTTGCATGGCCAAGCCATGTGTGCCAGCACACAGGAGATGCTTCTTCCCACCTAACAGTTGGCTTTGGGGGCTTGGCAGCTTTCACCCAGGAATCCTTCCCCAGAGTTTAACTGGTAAAAATACCAGTGTCTGAACAGTGCAGCCTTTCAACCTCCCCTGGTCCTGCCGGACCAGTGCAACCTCTGGTTGCATCTGCAGAGCTCCTCAGAGGGTGGTGTGGTTACCCAGATGTACCCGAGGGCACCGCTGGCTATGTACTTTGCCTTATTCAAACCATCTGTTTAAAGATTTCTGGTCTATGAGTCCTTTTACAAGAGCAGAGGGTGGGGAGGCAGACCTGAAAGCGTTTTTTTCATTCCTGGGAAAGCTTGGGGTCTGTGCAGCCCTCCAGCTTTTTCCCTCTGCAGTGACCTCCCTCCATTCCCCAGCAGCTGAAGCATCATATTTTTTGATGATTTTTAACCACTTCCCGGCATTAAGCTAAGGGTCATCCGCTGCATGTCGTCTCCTTCGCTGGGGTCTCGAGGGACACGTAACCTGAAGTCAAAGTCTACGAGACGTGGGTCTGTCATTGCCTTAATCATCAAACGCTTCCCGTCACGTGGAAGATAATGCTGAAATAATCCGCACGTGTTTAATCTCCAGCAATAAAGGACTGCCTGGTAACCTCAGCCGGTGTTTCAAAATGCTCCTGTCTTCTACCACTGCATGGTGGGTACCCAGAGCCTCGGGCAGCCTCTCCCCGTCAGTCACCCCGCTGCACATGCATGGAGAGAGGGGTCGGTCACAGCACCCACGTCACCCAGCCCCTCTCCCCCTCCACAAGACAAGTGTCACTCCCTCCCCACTGAATTAAATAACTACGGGAGCAGGGGACATGCTGGAAAACCAGGCATTTCGGGACCACGACCAACTTTGTGATGTGATTTATGGCTAAAGGGAGATAACACGTTATGGTTTTAATATTCAGGATCAGTCTAGGGTAACACTGTTCAGCAGTGTTACATCCCTTATTGGAGGTGTTAAGCCAGCACTAAGAATACAACCCAGCCTGGCAGCCCCTAACGTACGTGATGCCCTCATCCTCCGCAGTGACCAAAGACCATGGAGAACACCGCTACACCTCATGCCTATGAATATTGCTGCACATCATACAATTATATGTGCTCTTTTCTCCCATGGCTCCTTTACCTCCCATAAGACTTTGTGGCCGGGAAGGAGACGGCATAGCCTTCATCTGTTCAACCCCAGCCTTAAATCTGATTTACATCAATGCTCTGCCCAGACCAAATCCATCCCTGGTTCTCCTGCACAGTGGTACCAAACCCTTTTCTCCTTGCGCTACCAAATAATCTGCCAACCTCAGCTGAACTAAAAAGCAATGAAAAAATTAGGAGAGATTGGCTATGTGAAAAGGTAGAACAAATAGCCTGGTTTTAAGAGATCTTTTACTATCAGGCCAGGAGTCATTTGGGTTGTCAGAGCTCAGACTCCATTTCAAGGTGCATCCAGGAAAGCTATCAATACAGAGAAACATACAGTAACCATTTTCTTCCCTTCTCCCCATCATTCGAGGCTCTCTGTCCATCTCCTGGTGCTAAGCGGTGCCACAAGTCAAACACAACTTAATTTTTCTCATTTGTTTGCAAAGCCAGTTCCTTATTATCCTGGGGCATATTGCAGTTCGAATGTGAAAGCTCCTGCTTAGCCACTATTTTCAGCTCAGACTTGATATTTTTACAACCAGAGACATGCTTCTGAAGCTCTTCACAATCTGAAATACTGTCCCTTTTCCACACATACTTTTCGTCACTGAGATTTTTTTAATTTAGGATTTTTGCTCTCCTGTTTCTGTTTGTCAGTTGTGGCCACACAGGAAGCTGGAAGGGGTGTTACAATTTCATGTGGCCAGGAGCTGCAAATCTCCAAGGCTATCAATGACAGCCACGTGAACACATGCCATTTAATTACCTGTTAAAAAAGCACGTATGCTTTGCAGTCTGCAAACACCTTCCCTTTCACTTAACATCTCCCATCAGGGATGGGCTGCTGGGTTCTTTCCTACACCATCGTTCTCCAGCCAAACCAGTACCTTCACCTCCTCTCTGCTGGGGAAGGCAACATGGGTCCATAGGAAAAACAGCCAGCATTCACCTCCATCAAACAACATGTCACAAGCTGTCCTGAATTTCTTCTTCTTTCCTACTGCTTCTCAAAAGGCAAATCCACCGGAGCCCCCGAGCTGGAACCAGCGGCACACCCTCCACACGGCGCTTGATCTTATTTTGGAGATGCCAATGATGCAAGTCCCACACGAATCTGCATCGTTTCTCATTCCAAGCCTGAATTTTACTTCAGTGCTCTTAAAAGAGAAGTACACTTAGAAAGAAAAACCTGTGTTTAACCTCCTGGATGCTTTTATTGGTTAAAGATCAGTAAACTGTCATTTATTTTAGCGTGCCAGGCCTGCTTCATCACACTGATAAACACAGTAATTACTTTATGCTGAACATATCTTTGAATGTAGACGAGCGGAAATCGTATTTGTAACGACAAAAATGAGAGACCACCTAAAGGTTTTAAAGATCAGCCAGTAATAGGATGACATTTCACTTCTTCGGCAACATTTGTCTGTAATGAAAGCAACGTCTAAGCACATGAAATTAGGTCATAATTATCCCATTATTGTTGCATGGGTCTGAAGGCTAGACCAAGATAATGTCAGCGGAAAATGTTTCCTCCACACTGGGAAATCATTACCTCAATAGTTTCATTAGCGGAGTATTAGGCTCAAGCAGCTTCTGCTGCGAACAGGCACTCAGACAACAGAAAGAGCCTGAAACAGTGTCTCAAAGCCTGTTACTGAAAACTGCTTCTTACCATACAGGTTGGGGAAAGAAGCGCTTGTGATGGGACCACCAGAGAAAAGAGCAGCAAAAGAAATCATGCAAGCTCAAAGCCATCCTCATGTTCTCAGCAGGGCAGCTGCAAATAACACACCTAAAGACCTGTATAGCATGTGCTAGTATATATAGGAGCTATATATTTTATGTATATGACTTAGCATGCAGGGGAGCTACACAGGATATACCAGCAGTAGCCCCATCTCTAGAGCAATGAAGACATCTTCAGCCACCCCAAGTCCATCTGTTGCAAGAGAGCTGTGGCAATCCTGATGGCGTCCAGGTGAAAGACACTTCTGCTTTCAGGACCAAGAAGAAAGGTGTTAAAATAAAAGGAGAGAGAAAAGAGGGCTTCTGTCAAGTAAAATGGAAGTGTTAGCATGGCTTTGCCAAGATACCACGGGCTGGAGAGAAAAGTCTCCCATGCATCAACAGTCCAGCCTGGCTATAAACGCTGAAATTGCTCAAATTCCACTTAAGTCACATTAATTGAAGGGGCAGGAAAAGTTGCATAATTGGGATGGCAAACTCAGTGAACATAGCTTCCTTAGGAAGGCAAAATCTCATTATTGGGCAAGTCCCTAGATAAAAAAATGATCTTATGGGTCAACATCTTAACAGACAAAACAGACAGTAGGACATGTGCTACGGACAGCCAAAATATTGGAAAACAGAGTGGACCAGGTCTTTACACACTAGTTTTTCAAATTTTCAAAAAAAAAAGGTTGGCCAAAGGGTCATTAAGTTTTCTCTGTTAATGATCTTCAGCAAACTTTGAAATACCGAAAAAAAAACATTTTGGAGGGCCAGAGGAAAGCTAGTGCTCCTTGAAGATTTTTAGCAGGTAAACAGAATTGCACAGATAATTGTGTCAGCTTGACATCGATACTTGCCATCCTCTGGGAAGTGTGATTCTCAATTTAATTGCAGAAGAAATTAAGGCAATATAATGAATGCCAATCTATGTGGCTCTATGGAAAATAGATCTCATGAAATGAACTTAGCAAGTTTTATTAAACCGTCTGCAAATTGGGTTGAAAAAGCATTTGCCGTGATGTAACGTAATTAGGCTGCTGTAAATTGTCTGGCTTACAAACTTGAGCTCATTGAGCTTGTCTCCAGCTCCAGGGTTTTTTATCTCAGTGGAGGGGAGGTTAAACGCGATGAGCTGCCTTCGGAAAAGTGCTCGGGAGAAGCATGAGAACGGACAGCTAATCCAGCAAACAGCAAGGGCAGGATTTAACGGCAGGACCGTGAAGTTCGATGAGTTCAGGCTTGAAATGTGGAACAAATATTTAAGGCAGAGCAATTAGGGCAATTAATCTTTTCAACAGTTTGCAAGGGACCATGGTGCTTTCTCAGTCACCGGGAAATTTTTAAGCCACTATCAGAATATTTTTTTAATTATTTTTTTTTTTTTAAACACAGGAATACACTAGTGAAAACAAAACCTCTGAAAAGGCTAATAGCCCATCTCCTGCAAATTGGGCTAGGTGAACACAGCTGGCCTCACTGACCTTATAAGATACACACTTATGAAAACTAAAGTAATTTTCATTCATTCTTCTGCCATCTGACATCTTTTGGGCACGCTAGAAGGGCTGAAAAGTGGATATAAATGTAATTGTAAAGTCTCTTTCTCTAAATCAAGGTTACGCACTGAATTTACAAACGCTGTCAGCCCAACATCCTGCAGACTTCTCAGTCCAGAAACACACGCAGAATACAGATGTACGGACTTTATCAGCTCCGTATTATGCCTCACAATGTGAAAATGATTGCATGATGAGTAAATCCAACACCCACACAAATAACTGCTGCTTCCAGTTCCTAATGAATCACAGAGCCAGAACGGGGTCAGAAGAATACTCATTGTGGGAAAAAAAAAAAACCAACAAACCAGCTCAAATGGACTTTTTCACATGCTTGAGCGATAGAGGAAACACTAGTTGGGGAGATTAATGACATAATTTCAGCGGACAACTAACCAATATATTCATGTGAAATTTTCCTCCTGTATTTTCACATTTTATTTGAAGCCTTTTAAAGAGAGTTGATTTTTGGCTACTTAACATTTAGCAACAGAATGAAGGAGAAGGAGAAGGAGAAGGAGAAGGAGAAGGAGAAGGAGAAGGAGAAGGAGAAGGAGAAGGAGAAGGAGAAGGAGAAAGGAGAAGGAGAAGAAGCCTCCCTGATACAGAAGTCAACCAACCCAACATGAAAGATGGAAATCAGTTGTACCTGCTGTCTCGTATTGGAGTAGTAGTTATGGGTCAACACAGTCAAAAAGGTGCAAGAGCTGATGATAAGCTGCAGCAGAAGGAGCAAGGTGGGAGAGACACAAGTGATTCAACATCTTCTGGATGCAGATTGTCTCTGCAATGAGCTGATTATCTTCACTGATGCTTTAGGATAGGTTTTACTGCACAGACTCAGAAGACATTAATCAGGCACCAAAATTTGCGTAAAAGTGGCCTTCAGTTGACCCGTGACACCATTTCCACTTCCCTTTCCCACGCATTTTTGCTCTTCTGCTCCCAAACATATGGTTTTATGGAGTAAGAAATTTCAAATCCATAATCCCCGCACCAGCTCAACCCATTTTTTTCCAGCGTCTTCCCCCAGAGGAATGAGCTTCTGGTTAAAGCTGCCACAAGCAATCTCCCATCAAAAGATAAAACAATCACTTTGAAATATTTTTTTTTAAGTGATTATTTTAATGCCATGGATGGGAGGGACAACTTTCAATTTTGCTTCAACTCTCTCTGCTCCAGCAGGGCTGAGTTATGCAGGGAAGAGAAGGTGCAAAACGTCAGGGTTTCTGCAAGGGAGACCAATTGCTCTGGTCTGTGTTTCCAAAAAGGCAATCCAGTCCTTTCCCTGAACTGGGCATCTTATAATAAAACTGCAGATCAATGCAAGAAACGTGCTCCTGGCAGGGAGAGCCTGACTGCCAAAACACCATGTTAAAGCCATATATTATGCGATGAAAGGGAACATAGAGATTTCACCCTTTACCTTGATAGAGATTTCGTAAAGTAGCATGAAAAATCAATGGGGTGGCCGGGGCAAACAAACAAGCTTTTATGCTGCTTTGATATTTTTATTTTTTTTTAAATATTCAATAGTCCTTTTCTGAGCTACAGAGGCAGCTTAAGACAGAAATACAGTTGCCAAGAAGGTGGCTGGTCTAGCCAGGTGTTCACACAACCTGCTTTCTGAAGAAGTGACTCCTCGCTGCGCCAGGGTGTGAGCTGTGGCAGGGTTGGCATCTCACCTCTGCAGAGCCCAGACAGCAAGCCAGAGCCTTTCTTCTGGGCTTATACGTGAATAGATGTCGCCTCAAGGATGCCCAAACCCAAGGAGAACAGGGCATCAGAAATTACTTGGAAAGATTTGAAACAGATAGTGATTTTAAGGATACTGTGCAATCCCACTCAATGCACTGTCACTAGCAGAAGAAACACAAAAATGATGCAAAATGGGGTAAATGCAGCTTTCCCAGCTAGGGGGGAACGCTCCACTTTTGAGCGATGGCCATAAATGGGGCTGATACCTCACATCTCCTCCTGACCCTGCTACTAGCCAGTATACTCACCCTGGGTAAGTTGTTCGTGTTCCCCATCTGCAAAATGGGGGCAAGGAGATGCACTTCCAAAGGAAAACACTTTCAAACCTACTGATAAAAACCACTGTAATACCTGCGGTGCTGTTCTATGAAAATTTCCCCTATAGAAGCTGATCTTAGGAATTTTTCCCCCTCCATTCAGGCTGAAATGGCATCAGAATCACCCAGAAGACTTTGTGAAAAGGGTAAACCTAACCCTAACTGTGCCCCCAGCCAAACACCAGCCTCCAGCTGAGTGCCGCATCCCCATCCATCCACCATATCACCAAGTAAAACGGAAGATTTCATCTGAAATGGAAAAGGTGTCTTGCTGTGCTGCATCAATGAACAGCCTTTATTTGTCTTTATTTACAGTCAGAGCCTCATCCTTGTTTCAATTCCTTTGCTGACACTAACACATTATTTTTTAATAAGCTGATGCTTTCCCATTTACTAAAAGAAACAAGTTATCTTGCCCGTTTACTAAGTCATTAAGCCACTGCCCATACATATATACCATTATTGACACTTGCCATACTGAATCCAATCATCGCATGCACATTTATTCCCCAGCCTCTTCCGTTACCCACACGCATTGCTGCTGTGCTCCATCACTGCTTCCGCTTTCCCTTTGCACAAGCTCTACGGCTCTGTCTTCGCACCCATCCTCCTGGCGGGTCCTTTTTAGGGATCTGGAGATCCTCCGTAACCTGGTACTACTGCACTTCTCTGAGTTTTTGCCGGCTGCAAAGCTAAATTCAGCGGTCTAAAAAGCAGATGCAGCAAAAAGGAATGAGCAATTTCTCCAAGACGGTAGCATCTTCCATCCTGCTCCTCGTTCTGGTGAAAATGTTCACATAAGTTACATCTGGTTAAGCAAACACGATGTACCGCAGCGTCATAAAACATGCTTTTCCCCCATTTTCACTGAACTTAATTATTCCTTGTTTCTTCTTTTCTACACCAAATCAGTGCTGGTTAGTTGCCATCTGTCACACTCAGACTTCTCATTTCTTCAAGCGCTCAATGTTTGTCCCTTGTCTCCAGAAGGACAAAATGTGCATCACCACCAAGATTCCCTGCATTTAGCATCAAAATGTTAATACTGTTATGCTGCATTAAAAAAAAAAAAAAAAGGGCATTTTTCCACCATTAGCCCCCAATTACACAGTAAATACACAGCCTATGCGGAGAAACCCCCTTGCTGGAAAACTGAATTCCATAACCTAAGAGCCATTCCAGCTGCACGGAGGATAATGGACCAAGTAAGTGGGGAAGTCAAATCCAGCAGAAAACTGGTTATTCCTGGGGGCTTTTTCAGGAGCTCCAATACGGATTTGGGAATAAAATTCCTTAATGGTAGGTTACAGTAGCTGGGATCAAACACCACGTTGCGCACAGCCGCCCCTCCTTGCTAGTAGGTGAATGCCACGGCAAAGGAAAATGTATTTCTGCCAGGTAAATATTAAGTCCCAGGTAAGACACTTAAACCAGGAGATAGTTATTTTGGGGAGATAACTATCCCATTATCCTCTTCTAAGCAACTTTATTCTATCAGTGAGCAAATTGCAAAATAAAGCAATACATGTTAGTAAAGGAAAGATCTCATGCTATCACTTAACACCCAGTTCTGGTCTTGAACATGAATTGAGACAAGCATGTTAGAAAACTGCTTGTGTCTATAGGATGTGCTTCTCTAGTTAAATCTTGCCCAGTATTATTTTTACAGAAAAATAAAATTAAAAATAAACTTTTTTTGTTTTCCCCAGAAGTCCCAAGATTTTTTTCATGGCCTTCCAAAGTAATTTGGTATCTGAATAGGAAAATAGTCTTTTTTTTTTTTTTAAAAAATTTACAA
>VFFE01007718.1:257170-267553 GCA_008921705.1 Burhinus oedicnemus
GGGGGGGGGGGGGGGGGGGAAGGAAAATACACTGCCATTTCCTTGTTTTCAAATGGCCATTTTATGGCCGGCCATCTTCACAGAAATTCTCATTCAGGTATCATGATGCCCGGCTCCCTATGGATTTCACTTGGATCAGCAGAGCAAGGCTTTCAAGTTTTGTCTCTAGCCAAAAATGAGGCTGATTTCAGCTCTGACTCGCTGAGATAGCTCATTATTTGTCTAACCACAGGCTGAGCCACACCCAGAGAGCGGCACCCCCAAAATAGAGGTGTACCGAGTTTGCCGTGCTCACCTGTCCAGAGCTCAGCCCCGCAGCCAAACCATCACCCGTGCCTCGGCTCTAATTCTGTTTTCTATTAAAAAAAAAATTAAAAAGAACAAACCAAAAAAACAATTCTCATTTCCCTCTGACGATCATCTAGAAACAGTCAAGCTGTCATCTGCAACAGTGTGTAAATACTGCTCTTCATCCACCTTCTTGGTCCTTCTCTATGACACCTGGTGGAGCTGCCAATGGTGGAGACTCCATCACCTTGTAGCTCTTCAGGAACCACCTCCGTGCGACCAGAATAGGAAAGGGGGGGGAAAGAAAGAAGGGGGGAAACTGTTGCGCAGGGAGGCAACAGAAAACAAGCCAGGGCTGCACAGCAAGTGATCTCCATGCTCCTTTTGCCTCTGCGGAGCTGCACCATGCGGTGAGGAGGCATTTGTGACCCTGGTTTCCGAAGGTCAAGGTTGGAGCTACCCCAATGTATTTCACCTGCACTGCAAGGTTTAAAAGAGCCCAGGGCAATGCAAAGCATCCCAGTGCCCATTGCACACTGGAGACGCGAAGCCTGTAGATACAGTCCATGATAAATGCACCCCAAATTACCCCAAAATAGCATCTTCTCTCTTGATAGCAGTGAACAAGCCCAGATTTTGCATACAGAGACGAAGCTGTTGGACTGGTTGTCTCTGCTTTCTTCATACTTGGGTGGCCCCCAGTACGGACGACTTCAGGGCTGCACCAGGAAACACTTTCATTAAATGGATGTGGGTGGGCTGGAGACCTCCCACGTTTCTAGGCGCCAAAGTATGGTTCATCAAGGCAAGCTCATCCCACTTGCCCATGCTTACCACCTTCCACCCAAGTTACACACATTTAACAAATTACGTCATTTTTCTTATTTTCATGTGGCCAGGCCAAACGAGCCCTCTGAGTGTCCAGGCAGGGAAATCAAAGCAGTGGGGTGTGCTGCAACCCAACCTCCACGGCATCGTTGATGTGGTCAGCACAGCCTTGCCTGGTGCTGTTGTGACAGGGACAGGAATACCCAATACAGCATACCCAACTTCACCCAGCTGCGAGACCTGACTTCAAGGTAATGCAGGACAAGGAAATACCCTTAAATAATAAAATCCTCACTCTAATCTTCAATGACACGCTCAATGTCTTGAGCACATGTTGTATTAATCGCCCAGGAGCTATGCCATGTTCTTCATCTGTGGTTTTCTTCTTCCAGTCATCTTCTCAGACACCACTGCCCTCCAGTGATAAGTGCTGGGAGATGAAAAGCAAAAATGCCTCCGAGTACCCTTGGAGACACAGCCTTGTTATTGCCAACATTTCCCCCTGTGTCTGCCAGACTAAAGCAACTTTCCAGTTATTTTACCAAAAATACTCTCTGCCATGCTGCAGCCCGAGTTTCCCTCTGCTTGTGACTGCAGTCATGATCCCAACCCAGCTGGGAGCCGCTTCCCTCCAACCACAAAAATAAAAGGTTTTCTTGCCATTGAGCCATATTACAGTCCCCAAAGTGCTGGGCACGTTCTGATAGACACGGGACAAAACTGCCTTCTAATAATTGCAGAGCAATTTTATAAAGCAGAGTTACCCAGCCGAGCCTCTCAAAAGCTGTTTGCTCCTCCACAGCTTTTCACAGTGCCACCTTTCCAAATTACTTCAAATCTAACTTCTCCATGCTTGCCATATTTCCACAGGAGTCTTCCCAGTGCACAGATTTATTTTCTTTCAGCTTTCAGGACAACCATGGACTTTAGCAAGAGGGGACATTTGATGCACTTACTCCTAGTTGTTTTTTTTTTTAAAGATAAATTTTTAAGTAATTCTAGCAGCTCCCCGCCAGCCTTATTCAAAGCATGGTATCTCTCCTCGCATCTTTCTCTGCACCATAGTCACTTTTGACATGCCTTCAAACCATTAAAACCAGCCCAGCTGGAAGCCACCCTTCAGGATGCATTTCTTAAGGGACTCTTTCCTGCTACACCCACTGATTCCAGTTATTCAAGTTGCATTTTGGCTTAATAATTACACCAAAGACATCTACCATACACCCAAATTTTGGCACGCATGTTAAGCCACACAGAGGATTTGGGTATATTTGTTTGGGATCTTGGCACATTAGCTGCTCAAGAAATTATTCCCAGTTATCCTTCCCACTTTCATAGACAGCAGGATAAACCACACAGAGCATGGCTTTTGGGCCAATCCTCAGCATATGATGCACTAAAGAGTTTAAAGAAATTAAATATTGACGGTATCACATGCAGATACATAAATAGAAAGTGGTATTAAAAGATTTAGGACCTGATCCCTTATTACAAACAACTCAACAGAATTGTTTATTTTTTTAAAAACAGAATTTATACACTGATTGGTCATTTAAAATCCTGGTGGTGATTTTTATCTTGGAGGATTTTATATAAACTTCCAACAAAGAGCAAAATGCGAATGAAAATAGCTCAAAATTCCCATCCTGTTGCACTCGCTGGGGTCAATCACAGCCTCGCACTGTACTCCATTACTGCAAACCGTATGCCAGAAAACCCAAATATTAAGTTACTGATAGCCTGAACCTGCATCCTACCTGTACACTTACCTTCTGAGCCTTTTTATGTTAATTAATAGTTTGTTTTCTACCAATGGGCCTGTATGCTGTTTGAATCTTACAGTCACATGATCAGCTTGTAATTAACTCACTGTGACAAGGACATCGCAGGTGTATGTTTTTCCCCCTTTCCACATACCAATAATAATACCACAAATGCACCAAGCAAGCCAATGCCAGAGGAGCACAAGATAAAACCGATTTAAGTCAAACAGGAGGCACAACTTTTTTTTCCCTTAGTTACATCTTCAGCTTTTATTTCTCTACCGTCTCTAACCCAAATCGTACATCACGGCAGGTCAGAAGGACTTCAATATCATGTTCACCTGCTGCTATACCAGCATGTGCTATCCAGAACACGCCTCTATTAAAGCTCCACTTGATATATTCTCCCTGCAAAATACGGAAAGGTTTCCGTGCCCTAGAGAGAGCGGGCAGTCCTGCTCCAGTGTACATAACCATGTACAGTGCTCCTCACATCTTTAACGGGCAATTTTAATGGACCCTCACTCTTTCAGAGATACAGCAGCATCTCGTGGGAGGGGAACCGCAACACGGAGCTGCTTCAGCATGTCCTTCACAGCTCATCGTCTTTCAGGAACGCCATTCAGCTGTATTGTAGGGCTATATGTAATTTCCTGTTCTAATTGACATTTAAACTAAATGAAAAGTTATACCTGCTCTGTTGCAATGGAATCAAACCCGTTGGAGTGCCGTGCAAAAGCTCCCCCCCTCCCCAAAACCAATGGGTGTCTTTATCCGCTAGGCTCAACAGCAGAGAAGGAATCAAATGAGCATTTTTATTTAGCCCGATGTTGTTTAAATCAGTTCGTTTGTGCTACAGTGAAACATTTTCCCTTGATACAAGTTTTCAGGGATTTATTCAAACTTCCACCTGAGAAGAGAGGAAGCCATTTGATAACGAAGCAGATCTCATTAGTCTAATCATTGAGCAGCAATCAAAACTGAAGCTGGTGGAGGCGGCAGAGCAGGAGGTTAGTGGGGGACAGCAGACCTCCTCCTGCTCACAGGCTCACCAAGATGTCAATCGAGCCTGTGCCGAATCCAGGATTGTCCGTCCTTGGTTGGCCCTCTTGCCATGAACTCTGAGTACAGCCACAGCCACCTTCCTGGCAGATCTGATTTCAAAGAGCTCATCACTCGGGAGCACTAAGCCACCAGCATGTCAGACACCCCAGAAAGATTTCGTTTGGAGGGTCTCTGGTCTGCTCCCAGCATGGCCAATGTTGCAGCTACAGCAGGTTGCTCAGGGCTATATCCAGGCGAGTCAGGGCAGCCCCTGAGGATGGAGTGCGCACATGCCACAGCACTGGTGGGACAGGTTTGGGCACTGACTCACAAAGTCCCTTTCTTGCTCAGGTACATGACCACCACCTGCTCTTTCCACCTCTCAAGACCTCAAGACCCCCACCGGACACAGCCAAGAGATTTGGTTGCGCTACTGGAGTATTTTGCACAAAGCTTGGGCTTTGTCCCAAATGTGAATTTGATCCAAAAATATGAGCATCACCATTTGTGCTTGCAGATCCCTGTGGTTGGGTCCAGAGCATCCTAGCTCCTGCTACGGCATGTGCGGTCCTGAGCCCAGCCCCCCTCCCTTCGGCTTTTTTAGCATCTCCTTCATGTGCACACACCTCATTTGTGACTACAGGGTTTTATTACTAATGGAACAAATGTGCTCAGAGAACATCCGTGAGCAAAATGTAGAAAAACCTTATAAAAAAAAAAACGGAGTCCTCATCTTTTCCAGCCAGGAGGTCATGGCGGAGGGTAAAGCTCTTTAAGAAGCCCCTTGCCAAGCTCTGTTAGATATTTTCCAGGACCTGCTTCAACTCTGCAGGCAACCAAGTGGATGTCTTGGGAAGGCTTTTTCCCCAAAGTTTCTCATTAGTAAAGGTGCAAAGAGGGACTCACAGTCTTATTTCAGTCCTTTCTATCTCATTTTACTTTGATACACTTCACTGCCCCGGGGGATTTTTGCTAGAGAATTACCTTTTCCGTGGTACAGTCCTGACAAAAATGACACTTGCTGTGACTAAAAAGCAGCTAAATAAAGAGCGACTGCTGTGGCCGAGCGGTTTACGATACCATATATGCCCACATCTACATGCTGCTTTTAAAAATGTAGCGGCAAGTGAGACACAGGACCCTTTTTCTCCTCCAAACCAAGCAACGTCCACAAGCTGCTGCAGAAAAATAACACAACACATTTCCTACTGCTTATATATTTTTTTTTAAATGAGCTCGCATCAAAGAATCTGAGAGAGAAAAGCAGTTTATCATGCCCTTGCCTGGGAGCACAGCTATCGATGTAAAGCTTATATGTAATCACGTTTTCAGGGATTCGTAACCAAAGCAGGCAAGACCTGGGCAGGCAGAAGGTGGGTTATACGGCAATCCGGCAGCTGCCTGAAAATCTGTCTGCCTGTGGTTTAGTCCCCCCAGGGAGGCAGCAAAAGCCTCATGACTTGAAGCATTTAAAAATAGGGAGAAGAAAGAATTTGCGATGACTCCGCCGGGAACGGCTCTGAGTCAGCCAGGGCCTGATCCTGCCCCCCGGGGACCACGTAGTCACCCCCTGCGTGGCACGGTGTCAGTACGAGGGTGCTGAGACCCAGCAGGTGACATCTGAACCCTTAGCCATGACGGGGATGGCCAGGTTTGAGCTGTCGTGTCACGGCTTCCCTCAGTGCAAAACCCAGCAATAAATAGCCAAGCCAAGTATTTCAAGTTTTCATTAAAACCACCTGGAAAATTTTTCATTCTGCCATCTTGCCCATCCTTTTTCACAAGGGCCAGGGATCATATAAAATAACCTACTTTTTTTTATTATTATTTTATATATAAATAGATATATGTTTGATATTATTTTTGCAGGAGGTGAAAGCTCAATTTAGCTGCGTTTGATGTGCTGTCATAGTGGTGATGCCGTTCTGCTCGTGAGGAAGTGCCGAACTGGTATGATGGAAAAGGCAGTGTCGGTCATCAGGGCTGCTGGTGACAGACAGACGGACGCCTAGCTGTACCCAGCAGAGAGGTGCCATCCGATGCCCTTTGGGAGCGCGATTTCCCCACCTTGCGGCTCACTTTTCAGGTCTCCTGTGAAGGAAAGCAATGCCCAGGGAGAGGGGGAGCGGTAACTTCAGCCCATTAAAAATGAAAAGAAAGGAAATGGTTTCAATTGATTAACCATAAACATTTGCTTCTCTCTCTCTCTAAAACCCTTCCGCTTATTTTACTGACCTCGGACCTCTCGAGGGACCTGATGACCCGTGCTGTACCTCTTCTTACGACGTGCAACAACCCGCTTGTCTCCAAACTTCACTCAATATCCTTCACTGCTTCGTGCCACAGACTAAGTTGCTCTATCCAAATAATTAGAGAGGTGATTAACCAAGTAAAGAGGCCGGTTCCCATTTCAGTCACTCCCTTTGCAATATTTTCTGGCTATCCTCAAGTTAAATAACACCTGGTCAAAATTCCCTCCTTTGTATTTTCCTCTCTCTTTGGGCCAGCGATGCACTACCAACATGACAAGCAAGGAGAGCGGCATTAATTCTTCCTATGATGATTTAATTTAATCTGATAAAATCCTTACACTCTTTGGTGTCAGTCACCCAGGGATGAAGCATCCAAGGAATGCGCTGTCACAGCATACTGGGAGCAGACAGAAGCGGATCGGTGACGGGTAAATGGGGCAAGAGAGGCATTTTTCAGGGAAGTAATTAATGTCAAAATTACTGGTGTCCCCTGTACCCTTCCTCTGAGCTTTGGAGCTGATTCTTACAGAGATATTGCTAAAGAGAAAGAGCAGACGCACAGAGGACTGAGGTACCAAAAAAATGCGTTTAAACTATTTAAGGCAATAGCTGCTTAGTGGTATCAAATATTAGATGAGCTATGGTCCCGAACGATCCCTTCTCTTAGCTTAAAGGCTGTCCTTAACATAACTGAAGTGTTACACCTTTGCAGCAGGTTACACATTTGTCCCCAGCAGTCAAAAAATAAGGCAAATGCTCATTTTCCAGCTGCCTGGGGCCCCGAGGGATGGTGGTTACAGGTACCGGGGAAGCAGTTGGGTTGTTTTTCACATGGAGGCTGAATGCAGGATCGATATTGCTTTAGTGGCTGGCAGATGATGAGATCATGGCTAAATTAACGCAACTCAGCCGCCCGGCTGGGAGCTGAGTTCCCAGAAAGAGGGCTGGGGCAGGAAGGGCACAGCCCCAGCTGCCCCAGGGAAGGAGAAACTCTCTCTTGTCTTGCTCGGGGTGGTTGGAGGGTGGGTGAAGCCATCAACAGACCAGCTCCAAGGGTGGCGGAGACAGCCACGGCAGGCGAGCTGTAAGCCAAAACTGTGTGACGGGGGAGGGAGAAGTGGTGGAGAAACACAAGGTTGTGCAGGAGATCCCTTTGCTTTAGGCTGGAGCAACCCAAGCAGCCCAGTCCAGCTTTGAAGATGACCTTGCCTTGAGTTTTGGACTAGGGACTCCCCAAATTGCTCAGTTTTTACCCTCTGTGTGATCGGTCCTGGCCTGAGCGGTACCCAAAGCTGAAACCACAATACACCCTGATACCTCGCCTTAAACATTAGACCCCACTGCCATCTTGTGGCAAACGCTTCCCAAAAAGACAGTAAAAGAGGGGAAACCCATTAAAAAGTTGCTGGCAAAGTTAGCTGGTGTAGCGAGCAAGGATAGATAAGTAATTGGGAATAGGGTGGGGAAACTCATTGCTTCTCTTAAATGATGCGGAGACTGAATCTGTAGCACCGCGCCAGGTGCAAATTGATGCGGAAAAACCACAGAGACGGGATGATCCAAACCAAATTTGCGAAGTTGAGGATATAATCGCACACATAAAGTATAATTCCTTGTAAAGCCATGACTGCCTTTTGGCTCTGGAACATCAATACCGGCAAAGATTTAGTCTCTGTTTTCAAAAAGTTTAACAGTTTTCAAAGTAATTTAGCATCGCATTGGTTTGAATAAGGCTTGTCGACCCCAACAAGCAGGATTAAGCTGGAATTAGATACCCCTGAATTAAAGAACACAGTTGCTGGAATTTACTGAGAAGACGATTTAAAAGCTGGGGATTATGGCTCATGTCGATCACTCATGTAGCATGAAGCATCTTCAGATGCTGAAAACCCACAGATTAGCACCCCTTGGGTTTTCAAAAAGCACCTCGTCACAAGAATGAGGCAGTTTTGAAAATCCCCGCAGTCCTTATCTGGCTGTTAGTCCTAGCCAAGTGCTCTGAGTACACCTCGGCATTTACTTTTTGCATCATTTATCATCTACATCGCTCGCGCCGTGGTGGAGCCTTTGCTTAGCAACTGGGGATCACTTCCTCGGAACTGCTTTCCGAGGCATCAGCAAAGTGCCTCGATTGCTGTATCATCCAGTCACGCCACGGATGGCTCTTATCACGCTAGAAAAAACAACGACAAATTGCTTTTCATTTGTTATATTGCAGCAAGCAACTGCCAGATGCTGTATCAGACAGCATCGAATCCGTCTATGATCCAAAACACTTACCGGGTTTAGGTAGAAGTGAATTAAAACTCAGTGAACAAACATAAATTAATGAATCATTTAGGAAAATTGTGTCTCTCTCCTCAACGCAAATCTCCACTAGCAGGAACGGATCAAGAAAACAACAGGGAAGAATTATATTTTGAAAAACAAACATAGAAAGCGGCAGTGTCCTGACTAGTTTGAAAGAAAATCTGATTTATATCAGAATAGCTCTAAACACCTGACCATCTCCACAGAAAGGCTTTCTTCCATTAAAACCTATACAATTAGGTTACTGGAAGGAATAATGGCATAAAAACGTACTTCCAGACAAACGATAACAGGTCTTTCAATACCTTTCTGTTTTCACAGCCCTTTCTTTGGACCTTTGCAGGTCTTTACAACTTTGACCCTGCTACACTTTACAGGGATGGGTTACAAGAGGCACAACATATTGCCAGAGACAAACTCTATTTACTGCTTTCGGCTGGGATTTAACTACTTTTTGTGTTTCTATCATCCCGTTTACTAGTTTCAACTTCTTGAGAGTTTTAAATGTCAGTGTATATTACAGGCAATAAATAAAATTAATTACACTGTTGGTAGCTATACCTTTATCTTCAGAGATGAAAAAGCATCTGAAGGTTAATCCCAGACCTGGATAAAAACATTTCTATCGGCATTAATTTGAAATCAACGCACAAAACAGATGGGTCTAAACATCATTTTGGGGGGTTTACGGTATGGAAGTTGTCTCTGGTTTTTAGAAAAGAGGTATTACCCGCCTCCAGCCTCTCAGGGACCTGAAGACTTGTGGGATGAACAGTTTAGACGATGCTATCAGCTGCTGTCACTAAAACACAGGCAGGAGATTGTTACAGGTCTGCGAGTTACCCCCATAAATAAATTAGCCCAAACGCTGTCAGCAGTTTTTAGATGAAAAAGCCAGAGAAACCCACAGAGACATTAAAGGGAGCTGGCACCAGACAGACCCACTTATACCTCCGGTCGGCATCGAAAACTGGGAAACATCGTCATCCTCTTGGCAGAGACAAACTGCAGCGAAGCCCTTTACCCCCTGGCACCCAGGAGCCATAGCAGCCACCTGGAACTGCATCAGTGGGCGAGACGCCACCCATGAAAACACGTGTTTATTTAACCCACTGGTGGGTATTAATTTGGGGGCAATAAAGGAAAAAAAGGCAGGTTGCAGGTGCAGCATGTTCGGTACACCGTCCAGCTGCCCATCACTCTTCCAGCAATGAGATGGGAGAAGAATTAAGTGGATCCTAATTAAAAACCCAGAGCAATCCCAAACTGGCTTGGTTACCATCATCATGGCTACCATGAGCGAGGCCGAGGTATGGGAAGATACCCGGGGATGAAGTGCCAGCCCGGAGGGTGACGGGAAACGCCTGCAGGCCTCACGAAGAGGTTTTTCCTGCATGCTGAAATAACATTTCTGGGTGATGGGAACGATGCAGGATGGGGCAAACGACTTTCACAACATCACACGGACGCAGTGTTTTCAGGTGCTGGCCTGGCAGCCCAAGCTGGAAACAGCAGGGAAAAGTCTCAGGTGAGGATTAAACCTCACTGGAGCCGTGAGCAGGTTTAATACCTCCTAAATGAGTTGTTAAATGTGGGTGGGCATCGAGGTCCCTGCTGTTACCATGGGTGCTGGGTCACTGTCACCTTCCCCTGCGGCAGTCGAGGCTCGGGACGATCCCAGCCAACAGCAATGGAAAAAGTTGGACCTGGGTTTCTTCTCTGGCCGCAATACACGGCCTCCACTTTGGGCAGGGGGTGCGAAGGGATGTGCTAACCTGGGGAAGGATGAACCGACACGCTCCGCTTGCGTGGCTGGCAGTCACACACCTCCCTGTGCATGGCGGTTTGTTTTATTAAATCACCCCATACAGTCAGGAAAAAAAAAAAAAAAAAAAAAA
>VFFE01007718.1:267573-292994 GCA_008921705.1 Burhinus oedicnemus
CCCGGGAGCTCAGCATCCCACCCACCCGCGTCACCCCACGTCCCACGCTGCTGCCCCCCTTCCCGGCACCCCAGTCCCTCCCCGGGTACCCCCATCCCTGCAGTACCCGACGTCTGTCCTTGCCGGGGCACCCTACGTGCCACCCTGCATCCCCCCCTGCCAGGACAGCCCGTGTACGTCCCCCGCTGGAGCACCCCACATCCCACCCAACATCCTTCCCCACATCCCACCCCTCATGGGCACCTGCATCCCTCGCCGTCAAGGACTCCGAATCCTTTCCCACCAGGGTTCCCTGTTCCCTGCCCTCCTCCCGGTGCCCCACATCCTACTCCGCCTGGTTTACCCCACATCCCTGCCCTCCAGGTCACCCCACAACACGTGCCAGCCACCCCCCACCATCCTGTGGGGCACCCAACTTCCCACACACCAGGCACCCCTCATCCCAGCACGCATGGAGAGCCTGCGCCCCACGCCACGAGGGAGCAGAGCCCATCACCAGGCACCCAGACACCGGAGCCTTAGTGGCACCTGGTCCCCCTGGGGGGGATGCAGGCTGGGGAGGGCAGGCGGCCTGAGTGCTTGCCAGCAGCCCTGAGGAAGCAGGAACTCACCCTTCCTGGACTTATTTGGAAGAGCCCATCATGCACATGAATTTTTAATGCCGGCTGGCAAAGAGCACCATCAGTTCCCCTATTGCATTTCCCTCCCCAACTGCCCTCGCTTCCAGGAAGGAGGGCAGGAGCCCCTTACTGCAGGCAAAAAGGAGGGCCTGGCCCAGCCCTCCCAGCCAGACCTTGGGCCCAAAAGGAGCCCAGGAACCCCTCAGTGTCCACACCCCAACCTGTGGTGGCCATGGGGTCTTGTTCCCTGGGTTTGGGGCTCGCAGGCCTGCTGCAGCAGGTCAAGGACCCAGCAAAGCACCTGAGCTGGGCTTGGAGGACAAGGCTGTATCAAAGGAGTCTTAAATTAAGGCGGAAAAGTCAATTAGCAGCCTCTCTTTTAATGAGTTGGAGGTGGTGGGGTGTTTTTGCACGCTTGTATATATCCCTCCAGCTTTTCTCCTGTGGTTGGAAACCTCCAGGGCCGGAGCTGCTCCTGGTTCTCATTCTCAGCCCAGGAGCTTCCCTGGGGCCAAGGGGTCCGGCAGGGCTGAGGGGGCCAAGCGCTGGGGGTGGGGGACAGGGGGAAGGAAATAATTAAAAAATATTAATAATTGCATTTTGCTTTATTGCAAGGCAAAGAGCGCCATCTCGTGTAGGAAACCATCGTGTAGCACGGGGCAAAGATTTACACACAGACAGACGGACCCTCCGCACGCTGCTCGGGAAGGGAAGGGATGACGCTGGGGAGGAGCAGCCGGCAGCTCGGCCACACACTGATGCTCAGCACCTTCATGATATATTTCCCTGTTAAAATCTTGTTTCTTAACCAAATGCTTCATTTAGGAAAACAGGAGCCCCATCCCTGCAATCCTCGGGGCCTTTGTGAAAGTAATTGCTGCTGGGGAACTAGAGAAAGAAACACACCAGAAAATACATAATTTCCTTATAAAACAGGTAATCAAGCAGTCAGATTTCACCAATATAAAACCAGGCTGTTCAGGGTTGTATTTTAAACTCACTGCTCGTTACTTGTATTCAAGGGCTGCCTATAAGCTTTGGCCTCCACACAGAAAAGAGGAACCAGGATAAATACTAAAAAAACCCACAAATAAAAGAGAGATGATAACCCAGCAACACAGATTAGTGTACAGTCGTAATATGGTTTTAATTTAAGGTGGAGGTAGTCCTCAGTCCTCGGGAACACCAAGATGACCTGCGTGGGATGCCAGGGTATGGGATGCTCCTCCACATGGGGTCGGGAAGGTCCTTCCCGTGTTCCCTGGGGTCCCTGGTGTTGCTGAAAGCCCCAGCTCCTGAGGTACAGGACTCCTGGAGAATTTGAGCGGTAAATTTTCACTTCAATAAATGCCAAGACTCACTTCAATAATTGCCAAGACCAACCTGGAAGCATCGCCAGAAAACTAGTACAATATATGTAAAAAACCGAACCCCAAATATACTTGGCTCAAGTATATTTGGAGACCAAGGAGAGGAGTTTAGCACTCGTATTGGCCATGCTGCTGCCGTTCCCCAACCCTCTTTCTTTCCTGACCAAGGAAAGCAGAAGGAGGGCAACAGACCAGCAGGGACCTCCTACAAGTAGCAGCCGCAAGACGGTTCCCAAATGTAATTTTTGCACTTTTGTCCTACAACGATCATGTGTGCATCAGAAGAAGGAGGCAACTTTCCCCAAAGAGGTTTTTAAAAACCAGCTAAATGCTCTTTTCTTTATCAGAACTGTGCAATTCCATGTTTCTACCCCAGTAACAGCACTTTTGGGTTTGAGTCGTTTTGCAGCCCTAGGGGCCAGCAGCGCAAAGAGAAAATTCCAAGCATACTGTGAATTAAGTATAATTATATATTTCCTGTGAATTAAAACATCAGCTAAGATCTTGTTATCGCCACCATTCACTGACAGTCTCTCCAGTCTTCACCGCTATGTTACTGGACGCCAAGTATAGACACTGCCTATGACTCTGGTTTTTGCTAGGTGGAGTTTTTACTTAAATGAAATAAAATCTCTGGAGCAGATGACAGCAGAAGCAGGTCCCAACCTGCCTTCTCACCCATGCAACCTCGGTTTTAAGTATACGAGCAGTCCCGCACGTGATCATTATTAATATCCCATCTGGCTTTCGTTGCTTGGGAGTCACAGAAGGGAAAACACATTCAGTCATCTACTTTGGATCTAGATTAAGGGCTATATATATGTATTTTTGTATATATATAATATGTACGTGCCACTAAGAACAGACATTGAACTGAATCCATAAGCTTACTGACAGCCACAGCAAGTCACCAAGGGGTGTTACCAATTTTACAATCGGCAACTGCTGCAGCTTCAAGGACAGTTTCTGGAGAAGCCCAAATAAGAGTTACCCGCAGAGCAGGCGGTTCGTGAAGCCTGTGAAATCACAGCCTGCGAAATCACAGCCTGCCCTCGGCCCTTACATCAGGCCAAAGTAACCCTCAGCATCCATCGGCTCTTCCAGCAACACGCCTGGTGCAGTATCGGGTTTTAGCCTAAAGCAACTGGGGTTTTATCTAAAGACCAGCATCTTTCAAAAAGCGCAGAGGTAAAACACAGCCTGCAATGAAGCAACAGCAAGAAGAATTAAGGCGCTGAGTAGGGCCAGACATCTTAATTGGCTTTGACACTCTTAAGTCCACCAGACAGCCCATATATATGAAAAACCAGGCAGGGAGCGAGGCAGCTCCTAACTGGAAACTCTTCAGGGCAAGCAGGTTTGGAGCAACACAGCCAGTGACCTTGCAGCAAGGAGAGGATTCAGCGTTATCCCATCTTCTTCCTGGAGGGGGAAAGGTTACATACCTGCCCCACCTTTCCTGCAAATTCAGCAGACAGGTGCAGAAAATAACACCACAGCCAGTCCCATTTATCCTGGATAGTCCTATTTATCCTGGATAGCACCTGGTATTAATATTTTGCTTTTAAGATGGGGGCAGTTGTTATTAAGATGGGGGAAGCTATTGCCAGTGGTAAGGATGGGGACAAAAACTGGTTGTAGCCCAGGTAACTCCTACAAGAGCTGGCAAAAAGTTTTACAACCACCTAATTACTGGTGCCTTTCATTAGCACTTTCTTAAAATGCAGCTTTTGAGTCTGACCAGTGATACCCCAAGGGACTGTAGTTTATCCAAGGAAAGAACATGGTACCATCTTTAAGAAAGGGCAACGTTTTGCCAGATATGCCGGTCCCAGAGCATCCCGAAGGAGCAAGTCCCTCCATTCCATGACTAACTCACAACTGTGGGTGAACATCCACAGCGACAACTTTTCATGTACAGAGGAGGCAAAATGCAATACGCTGATGGAAGTGACCCTGTTGGCTTTGGCCAGCCCTGCCAGAGCTTATTTTCTTGGCTTCCAGCGGCTTTTCTGTTATGAAGCACTATTGAGAACCGTTTACAGAAAGTAGATATGTAAAATACGTCAGCTATCGAACCCAGGAAGGATCAGCGCCTTCATTTCTCATTCAAGCTCCTTCTAATAAAGGCAGATCACTTTGCAAGCCCAAAGCACGCAGACATTACTCAGACCGGGGCTGTAATTATCCCACTGGAAGCTGTGCCAGCTATCCCTTAGCGTAACTTCAACAGAGTATCAAAGGTGATGCTGGATTTTTATAAAATCAATACCCTGGCTTTTATTCTGCCTGCACAGCCCCCGCCGTTTCTCTTTTAAACTCACTTTCGCAAGCGAAGGGCCTCTGCAGCAATACAGTGGACTTGAGGTCGCAGCGCTGTGTGTTTTGGAGGAGCCATATGAGGTCAGTAATTCCCCCCCCCCTTAAAAAAAAATATTTAAAAAATTAAAAATCAGTGTTTATGATCTATTTAAATAGTTACAAAAGTCTACACGTACTCCCCTTGCCCCTGCCCCTTAACATCAGCTAAAGTTTTGTGGCAGTTTCCTAAGGGATGCAGCTGCCTTATGGACCAGATGACATAGATGGAAGCACTAGGTAGGACTTTATGACATTTAGAGGGGTTTACACTTGCATTAATAAAGACAGTAGTTAAAGAATCCATCAAAGGCATTTTTGTTTTAAAGGGCAGCAGATATTTCGTATATGTCTGTCTAGAGCGTCTCTCTTCAGACATATGGGTGCAGTGCAAGAGAAGATGTGCCAGGTGTCCTATGGGACATGGTGCCCCAAGTCCCGGGTATGATGCTGGTGGGCTTCCCTGGCCATCAGTCACATCATCACAGCATCTCCCAGCCCTGTCTTGTTCACGCAGCCCTGTTCTCCCTTCACCTTTCAGCTTTATTTGGTAAATCGCCCCCTTGGGAATAGGCGCGATGCCAAAAGCAGGGTGGTACCAGACCAAGTGCTAATTGCATTTGGATGGATCCCAGGCACTCCTTGCCTTCTTCCAGGTTTTTCTTTTTAACCATTTTTCTTATCATGCACAAGATAACTTGTGCATTTTAAGTCTGCAAAGAGGAAGGATTAATTTTGTGCTGTTTCCATCTTCAGTGAACGTCATTTTAGTCCCTGCTTCACCGGGTAGTTTAATAGACTGTGTCACCTCCTCAGTGCCTAGTTTACTAACAGCTATAAGGCCCATTTGGGTACCACCCCAAAATGGGAAGTACAAAGCATCCGAACACAGTTTTATTTGCATGGGGAAAATGCAAAAGAGAGATTTATATTAAAAAAATCAGGCTTCTCAATCCCTGAGCTGCTGCTGCGATGGAGCAGCCTGCGTGCTAAGCTCCTTGCAGAGCTTCTTACAGCCTCTCTCGCTGCCTTGACACCTTCTGAAAGTGCCTTTGAGTTGGCTTTGGGCAGAGAGCAGAGCGTGAAGATGTGTGTGCTGCATGGCTCACAGCCGTAAGCCCTGCAGCTACTAAAGCGTGTGGGAAAGACATTGCTCCTTGGGATCACAGAAAGCATCCGGTGATGCTGCTCAAGCATTTTCATAGAACCGGACTGAATTTACCTACCCCCGCCTCTGCTATTAATTACAACCCATCGAAACTTGCAGCAAAATGACGTTGCAGACACTGAGTTGGAGAAAACTGTTCTGGTCACTGATATCTAGGGTTTTGGCTTATGAAATTTCATTAGCTCACAGAAACAGTGGTGTCCCACATGAAATATTTCTCTTGCAGTGATAAGCTGGAAATATTTCCCTGTATTCTTCTCCTCTTTCTTTTTGGCATGTTTTCTCACTGTCGCTTATGACTTACTGCTTTGTATACGGTCCCATCGGCTTCATTTCTTCTTGTATAAATACAAATTAAAATCATCGTCAGAATGTCACAAGCAGGATGTAATTTTCCTTAATTTAAGGAAAAACAGGAAGCCAAAAATACTTATTTGGATACATTGGTATCACCACATACATGCACTTATTGCTGAGCTCTCATTGCTCAACAACATTAGAGGCTAGCGGGGAAAAAAAAAAATCTCCAGCAACTCCAAGGATAGTGGGGATTTCATTCGAGTTTTATCCAGTCTGATCCTCCAGGCCTCGCGTGGGTTTTGGCCTGTTATATAAAAAACATTAACTCTTCCCTCTGTAGGCATTTGCAGGACTGCACATGCTCTCAGACACGCTCCCTTTCATTCTGCAGGCAGCCGTGACGTACAGCTGGCTCATTTCCCCCCTCCTTCACCATCCCACCACAACCCCATACATTTTTGCCAGTATATAGACTGCAAGGAGCACTTTTCTTCTTGATATTGAGAGGGTAAAAAAAAAAAAAAAATTAAACTGCGCAAGCGAGACCTCTTGGGGCTACAAAAATCCAGCATCCAAATTTAGATGCTCTGAACATCTACTCCTGAATTCCTGCTGTGGTTTTTTTTTCTCTGTACTATCCCAGAAGAGTTTCCCTCTCTGCATTTGTGGTTTTTAAGGCTGTTTCCTCGCTTCCATTCTGCACACGGTAATTTTTGCAAAATGTCGAACATGCAGAAAAATTGAGAGCTTTGTCATAACTCATTAAAAAAAAGTCACTTTCTGCCAGACTTGTGTGCCTCCCTCACCTTTTAAACAGAAGATTGCCATGTAATAACTTCCTTTTTTATCATCTTCCATGACTTGATCTTCATAAAAATTTAGGCATAGGCTTTTCTAAACAAAGTGGTTTTTCTGCAAAGATTTTTAAAAATACATAATTAAAAAATCAAAAATAATTGTAAATTGATAATAAAAAATCCCTTCACCTTTCAGAAAAGCTCATCCTCCAGAGCATTTCAGCTTTTCTGCAACCCTCACCTGGAAAGGCAGTAAATACATCTGAAACATCCCCCAATTTTTCCAAAGGCAGAAGTAAGAAATCGGACCAGTATGTCTCAGAAAAGCACTAAGAGACCACGCACAGGAGGAACAACAAAGCCTGTTGAGGAACATAGTCCAAGACATGTGCAAAACAGCACATTTATAACCCAAAACTTGGCAAAGCCAGAGCCAGCACACACATGGGTCACTGTGTGGGGAGTGAAGGAGAACGACTTCAGGACTTGTAGGAATTCAAGCCCAAGAATAAACATTTTTCTGCTATGAGACCCATCACAGCACTTTCTCCTTCTTGCAA
Source organism: Burhinus oedicnemus (assembly GCA_008921705.1). Lineage (NCBI taxonomy): Eukaryota > Metazoa > Chordata > Aves > Charadriiformes > Burhinidae > Burhinus > Burhinus oedicnemus. Next base: position 274,747 of record VFFE01007718.1, read on the forward strand.
AACCACAGGAATGAAAGAGCTTTCATGATCACTTGCTTCTGTGTCCAAGAAAAAAAAAAAATCTTCTCCAAAAATGGGCTGCCATACTTGGTAGTTACGTTTCCCCAGCATGAGCAACACGGCCTGCGAATGGCATTATTGCTGTGAAACGGGGTTCTGACACATGGAAAATGCTTAATCCCAAATATTAAATCCTAAAGCCTCATTCTTCTGAGACAGACAGGGAAAGACACGTAGTAAGAAGAGTTAAGTTCTCGGCTGCTCCGAGATTCCTGATGGGAAACAACACAATTGACCAAAGTCTCCTGAGTTCCTGCAACGTTACTATGTCGAGCAATGACTACGTCCTTCATTTCTCTTGAACCAACCAGGTGATTCCCAGATGAGCACTCTGAGCCACTTCCCATGTTTTTGCAGAAAGAAATACAGTTCTGGATCTTAAATATTTCCATCTCCTTTTGTCGCACGGTGGGGCTCTCAAGATGAGCAAAATACTTGTGTTTGCTTCTAGGTAAGAGCCCTTCATTGCCCAAACCATTACCGTGGAAAGATTCACTAATTTTTATTTTGTCTCCTTTCTGAAGTACTGTTGATACAGACTAGAAATCTATTCAAGTTCAATATGCTTGGGACTCTTAAAAGCAAAACCTCTGAAGTCAAAGAAACAACAGGTCATAAATTACAGCAGTCAAGAGGCTTCTTTGTTTGCCACCATGCAGATGACTGAAGACTGCCTGAGGGTCCACCTATCACTCCTAACATTTTGTTACTTCCACTAGTATGTCACCCAAGAGACATGGACTCCCCTGAAGGTTTTAGAGTATTTTCAGGGAAATTGGTACAGGCGCCCAGTCTTACAATCACAGCAGGCTCAGGCTGGAGGCACCAAGCTTGCAGTCCCTAGCCCAATCCCACATCCAGAAGGGTCAACATTGCAGGTTGCTCATGGCTGTGTCCTGGCAAGTCAGGGCACCTCTGTCTCAAGAACAGATGCAGCTCACTGCTTTTTTGTGGGGAGGAAGAAATTATCATATTTGTTCCCACATCAGATTGGGAGAAATCAGGCGATCAGGATCTAAGAACAGGTGCTTTAGATGGGGAAAGGGACCGGAGATCTGGAAGAGGATGTCTTCTTACATGGCCAAGTCTGTCAGTTCCTAATGGCGGTGCTGATACAGCTAACATTGCCTACGTTTCACAAACAGCAAGAGAAGCAGCTCGATGGAGAAACTAAAGACTTTTCAGTACCTTATAACACCAGGTGACCATGCCATGGGCTGCAATGCAAGAGGTGCAGAAGAGGTTTCCAAATGCAAGTCCACAGGACACAGCAAAGCTCTGCTCCAGAGTCACCTCTTCTCCTTAAGGGTTAACAAGGTGCATCACAGCCCCTGCAATCAACACCTTCATTTTCCAAAGCACTAAGCCCAGGTTTAACATTTCCCAATATGCTGCAGACTGCTGGCAGTCACAGAACGAAGTGCCTTCATCCTTCCTGCTCTGCACGCTGTATCATGCCTAATAACATCGGTGTCAGAGGGCAACATCCAGCAGCACAACACAGCTGCTGGCAGCCACCTGGCCAACCACAAATTCATTAAGCCAACAACAGTCTCTTTGGAGGCAGAAACGTTTCTGTAAAATGCCCAGCATCTCATCTGTGACAAATCTAAAAAGCTTTCTGCTCCTTACAAGCATGTTCAAGTGCCAAAATAAAGCCAGTGCGCTTAGTGTGACAACTGACTGTTATCTTGGGAAGACGACACCAGGCCTGACCGCAAAAGGCTGCTCTTCCTGAGCGCCCACCATGTTTATATTTGACCGGCTCCAAAACCAGGCTGTGCTATGGCTGGGGGTATTTGTGGAAGTCTACTTTGAGGTATAATCCATCTTTTCCTTCCTGAGGTCTGCTAATCACTTGCTTTCAAATGCAGCACTAGAGATGACAACTCAAATGTAAACGGTGAGAAGAAACTCACTTGGGATGTCAAAAAATGGCTCTTTAAAATTAGGAAGGTAACAAAGCAGCTGGAAAATGACCATTGCCTGCTTGCAATAAAGGGAAAGTTCAGCAGCAGTAACACCAAATGTGAGCTGCTCCTGTGCCAAAAATGGGTCTATGGGATCTGTATATACATTTCAAGCAATGACTGCAGGGGAAGCAATGACCTTCAAGTGCAGCCTTGAACTCCATGTTTATTTTCCCACAAATGACTCTTGCGTTGTGCTATTCCGACTTAAAAAAAAAAAAAACGTCAAGAGTTGCTTTCATGAAGTGGCAACATGTGCAGTCACTCCAGCTCGGCATCGTCCGCATCACCAAGGAATCCCACCGAGCTCCAGCTGGAAGCGCTAGGCTGAGGGGTCTCTAGCCTGACCCTGCTCCCAGCAGGGCCCATGCCACAGCTACAGCAGGTTGCTCAGGGCAGTGTCTGGGCGCATCAGGGCAGTCCCCGAGGATGGGGATCCCCCAATGCTCAGGGCTCTGTCCCAGGAATGCTCTTCCAGGGGACTCTTCATCCATCAGTGAGGCTGGTTTTAGACTACAGAAAGAGACCCCATTCCTCACTGTGCTACTGCAGCCCAACTCCTGGACAATGCAGTCATTAACTCTGTTATTAATTATTGTTATTATTCTTTTATTACTTGACTCGCAACCTGGTTTTCTAGGACACCATATGAGCTTCAACTACTTCAGAAATACACTGAAAATATTTGACTTTATAAGACCAGCTAGCACTCTGGGACAGCCCTGTCACATGCTGTTTTGTGAAGCCTTTTAACTTTTACATCTTTATATCAATATTTAGGTGTTTTAGATTAACTGTTTATTTTATTTTCTTTCAGCAAAGCTTGCATTCTCAGAGAACATCCTGTAGCTTCCTAGCCTGTATTTGGATTTCCACAGCATTTTAACAATAATAATGTAATTTCCCAGCAGAGCTGTTAACGTCAGTCTCTGACTGTAAGAAATTAATATACTGAATATCAATGTCCCTTTCCACTTCACTTTTGCCTTGTTTTGCATCTATTTTTACCTTGTTTCCCTTAAGGACTCTGTGCTTTCTAAACACATTTTCATTTTAAAATCACCAGCGACATTCAGCTTCTATGCCCTTTGCTTTTGGAAGCTACTGACCAGAGAAACCATTCAAAGAAGAAAGATCCTTAGCTGCCTGCAAACTCTTCCAATGCAAGTTTTCATCAAATCTTCCTTAGAAACAGGCTTTTTTTTAATGATCAAATACTTTTTGACTAATAACATCATGCACTGCTCCCACAAGTGTTCAGACTGTCTTGGGGGAGGGAGAAATAATTAAAAACCCACAGATTTGCAAGGGCACTATGAAGAGTACAACCTAGAAGTTCAGTCAACACTGACTTTAGCAGCAAAATCTTATGTATTTCAGGTAGAGCAGGTCAGACAAATTAATGAAGATTCATCTCATTAGGTTCAAATGGATCAGGGATATGTTGGGGAATTGTTTTGGTTTTCTTTTTTTAATCTAGCAAATATTTACAGTGAAAATTGAGAAGCGTGATTGATGCTACTGAAATTACTACTGAAACATCTTGCATGTAGTGAGAGTATATAGTTGTCACAAGCTGTCTTCAGAAGCAGTTTTCTGGTTTTTTTACCTGAAGTCCAAATCTGTATTTATTACCTTTTTTACACTTTCTGTTCAAGACAAAATCACAAGTTCAACAAGAGGTACCTAACATCAAGCCAGCATCTGTAGTATAGACCAGCTCCACACAGGGAGCAAAACCAACAAAACCAGATGCCTTTTTTTAAATATCAATTAGTATTTTTCCTCTGGTCAATTTGTTCTTCATTTGAGCATTTTATGCATCACCTGCTTCCCGTATTAGAGCCTGAAAACAGCTAGATAAGCGTGCTTTGCTCCCATGAACCACCTTGTTCATCAGCCAAGAGAGAACACTGTCCGTTTTTCAAAGTAAAAAGACAGGGGAGAATTGCTATTCAGAGGCACTCTTTACCATCCAGATAAAGTTGTGTTTATGCATATATTAAGAAAAAAAATACAAAGGAGATGGAACCAGCTGTATTATTTTAGAAATCCTATTTTTTCCCCCCTTTCCAGGCTCAGTCCCACAGGCAAAAAAGCGTCTTGCCAGTAGGAAAGCCTGGTACGCCCAGCTGAACCTGGGCCTGTAGGCTCCAGAAAAGCGTGTGGCAACTCACCTTGGAAGGGTTTTTACAGCCAGCCTCCAGCGACTGCTCAAGGCTGGGTATAAAACCTCTTCATACCCCTTCTCCACTTAAGTCAGGGCCCGTTAAAAACAATATCCAAGAACCACAAAGCAGACTTGAAACTGACTTTGGGTCTTTGGCAGACATTTTTCCTGTTGTAACTGGACTCTTGCCACTTAAAAAAATACATCGTTTTTTCCCCTACCTCATAATTTCATCACATATCCGTTTGAAACATGGGAAACAACACTCCAAGTGAACCTACACTTGAAGGTGCACATGCTGAGGTATGTTCTGCACCTACCTTTAAAACACACTATGAAATGTCTTTTCCCACTGCAATTCCCCACTAGCCATAAAAGTAAGTGTTGGGCAGAAGGGACATGTCGCCCACATGTGAGATCCCCATTACACTAATTCTACTTACACTGTGATCACCCAAGGAGGGGATGTGCTACTCTAAATGGTACCTGCATTAAACAAGTCTGAGAAGTCCTCAGCCTAGTTGGGATTTTTGGGTTGATGCTTGTAATATCTTTCTGCAGAAGAATTTCCAGATCTAAATCACCTGAAGTGCTGCATCTTAGATATCCAGTGCAGCTCCTTTTTTTTCAGAGGTCATTTACATGCAGGTGAAATTATTCCAATGCCTAATACACCCCAATTTTAGTTTAAAATTAAAGTGCATTTGCTTAATGCCAAACAGTTAATGTGATCACAGTCTTGCCAGCACCTCTGCACGCACATTTTAATGAGATTTGGTGTCCAATGTGCTGTCTGCTGCATCTCTGAAAGAAATATGATCTCTGCAGGATTTTGGATTACAGCTGACTTGTGCTGTAGGATGTATATACTGCATTCAGCTCATGCACTCTGACTCCAAACCCTGTACTGTAACTTCCAATTTCAGAAGAACGTTCCAGAGAAGATTTCGTGGGTGATGTGGTGGTCAGAGGCTGTCTTGGGCTTGGCAACCATGAAATGATAAACTTCTCGATTCTTCGTGAAGTAAGAAGGGGGTCAGCAAAACCACTACCATGGACTTCCAGAAGGCAGACTTCAGCCTGTTCAGGACACTTGTTGAGAGAATCCCTTGGGATTGAAGGGCAAAGGGGTCCAGGAAGGCTGGACACTCTTCAAGAAGGAAGTCTTAGAGGTGCAGGAGCAGGCTGTCCCCATGTGTCATAAGACGAACCGGCGGGGAAGATGACCGGCCTGGCTGAACAGGGAGCTCTTGCTGGGAATCAGGGAAAAAAGGAGAGTTTACCACCTTTGGAAGAAGGGGCAGGCAACGCAAGAACAGTATAGGGATCTAGTTAGGTCATGCAGAAAAAACATCAGAAAGGCAAAAGAACAGCTAGAACTTAATCTGGCCACTGTCATAAGAGAGAACAAAAAAGGTTTTTACAAATACATTAACAACAAAAAGAGAGCCAGGGAGAAGCTCCACCCCTTATTGGATGCAGAGGGGAAGATTGTCAACAAGGATGAGGAGAAAGTTGAGGTACTTAATGCCTTCTTTGCCTCAGTCTTTAATAGTAAGACCAGTCATCCTCAGGGTATTCAGCCCCCTGAGCTGGAAGACAGGGATGGAGAGCAGAATAAACACCCAATAACCCAAGAGGAAGGAGTTAGTGACCTGCTATGCCAACTGGACAGCCACATGTCTACGGGCCCAGATGGGATCCACCCGAGAGTGCTGAGGGAGCTGGCAGAGGAGCTTGCCAAGCCACTCTCCATCATTTATCAGCGGTCTTGGTCAACGGGGGAGGTCCCAGATGACTGGAGGCATGCCAATGTGACACCCATCTACAAGAAGGGCCGGAAGGAGGATCCAAGCAATTATAGGCCTGTCAGCCTGACCTCAGTGCCAGGAAAGATCATGGAACGGATCATCCTGAGTGCACTCACACGGCATGTGAGGGACAGCCAGGGGATCAGGCCCAGCCAGCATGGGCTCATGAAAGGCAGGTCCTGTTTGACCAACCTGATCTCCTTTTACGACCAGGTGACCCGCCTGGTGGATGAAGGAAAGGCTGTGGGTGTTGTCTTCTTGGACTTTAGTAAGGCCTTTGACACAGTCTCCCACAGCATTCTGCTAGAGAAGCTGGCAGCCCGCGGCTTAGACAGGTGTACTCTTTGCTGGGTTAAAAACTGGCTGGATGGCCGAGCCCAGAGAGTTGTGCTGAATGGCATTAAATCCAGTCGGCAGCAGGTCTCAAGCAGTGTTCCTCAGGGCTCAGTTTTGGGGCCAGCCTTGTTTAATATCTTTACTGATGATCTGGACGAGGGGATTGAGTGCACCCTCAGTAAGTTTGCAGATGACACCAAATTAAGCGGGAGTGTTGATCTGCTTGAGGGTAGGAAGGCTCTGCAGAGAGATCTGGACAGACTGGATGGATGGGCTGAAGCCAACTGCATGAGGTTTAACAAGGCCAAGTGCCGGGTCCTGCACTTGGGTCACAACAACCCCAGGCAACGCTACAGGCTTGGGGAGGAGTGGCTGGAAAGCTGCCTGGCAGAAAAGGATCTGGGGGTCCTGGTGGACAGCCGGCTGAACATGAGCCAGCAGTGTGCCCAGGTAGCCAAGAAGGCCAATGGCATCCTGGTCTGTATCAAGAATAGTGTGGCCAGCAGGAGTAGGGAAGTGATGGTGCCCTTGTACTCAGCGCTGGTGAGGCTGCAGCTTGAGTACTGTGTTGTTTTGGGCGCCACAGTCTAGGAAGGACATTGAGGTGCTGGAGCATGTCCAGAGAAGGGCAACAAAGCTGGTGAGGGGTCTGGAGAACATGTGTTATGAGGAGGGGCTGAGGGAATTAGGATTGTTTAGTCTGGAGAAGAGAAGGCTGAGGGGAGACCTTATTGCTCTCTACAACTACCTGAAAGGAGGTTGTAGTGAGATGGGCGCTGATCTCTTCTCCCAAGTAACTAGCGATAGGACAAGAGGAAATGGGTTCATGTTGCGCCAGGGGAGGTTTAGGCTGGACATTAGGAAAAATTTTTTCACTGGGAGAGTTATGAAGCATTGGAACAGGCTGCCCAGGGAGGTGGTTGAGTCACCATCCCTGGATGTGTTTGGAGGTCATGTAGATGTGGTGCTTAGAAGCATGGTTTGGTGGCAGACCTGGTAGAGTAGGATTAATGGTTGGACTAGATGATGGTCTTTTCCAACCTAACTGATTCTTTGATTGTATGATCAACATCCGCTGTCTGGGCCATGAGGGTCCCATTCATCGTCCAGATGTGTCCCATCCTGTGAGGTGGCTGCCCTGGAGCAAGTCTCAAGAGGAACAGCTGTTGCTAGGTATTGTCTCTGTGGCAGGCTACTAATTTTTTCTAGTCTGTGCAGAATATATAGACTTTGCTTCTTTATGGACATACACTGTCCTGTAGCTGTGCTTGGCTTTAGCTCCTTGCAAATGTGGCAGCTCCAGCTAAAGTCAGACATTGCTTTGACCTGGGCTTGCTCCTGCTCGATGTACCACTGGTGCTACCTCCTGCAAACACACCTCTGTGCCTTGCAGCCAGACCCTTGTACTTTTTGCTTTTGCTCTGCCCCAGCAAGTTACTGGGGGCCTTTTCTCCCAGATTCACTGTGGGAAGGGAATTGCAAATGCTGGTGGAGAAAACAGGCTGAACTGTTCTCACCTAGTCCTTCAATTTGGCAGATTTTTGCAGCTTCTTCCATAATTAAGCAACGACCTTCTTACTGACTCTTCTCAGCTTTGGTTTGGAGTACTTAATCAGAAGACACCTCCAAACCATCTCTCTAACTCAAAAAAATCTCAAAGGCCTCGTGTCCTGCTCAGGAGCTTTCCTGCCTTCTTGGTTTCCCTGCAAACCAGAAACATCACAAAGCTTCACTCTTCCCGGACAGGTTCATATTCTCCCATGATCTACAGCAGCATCTTAAAACCAGCTTGTTCAACCCCATCCAGCAGTAGGACATTGACCATGTCTTATATCTCTCTGCCCAAGGAAAACTTTAAAAAGTTGAGAGAGGAGCTTAGGGGACAAAAGAGTGAGATACACAAATTGCTGAATACATCAGGCAAAAAAAAAGTCAGTCAAATCACAGCCTCCTGGGAGATTTGGTGGTGCAGTCTGTAAGCTTTAAAAAATCAGCCACCGCCTCTACGTCCAGCTTGTTTCGAAGCCAAGAGATGCTGCACAGCTCCTGGATGGAAGTGCAATAAGCTAACAAGACCGCTTCTCTCTAGCTTTTTTTCCTTCAACACCTCTCAAATTAAATCCTTCCAGAGCATTTCTCCATCTAAGGCTAAGTGGAAAACATCCAGCCTAAGTCTGGCAAGTTTATAGCCAGCTAAAAGTGGGTCGTTTCAGAAGAGTGAGCAGTAGCCTTACCTAGTACAGCCCATTACAGCCTGGTAACCAGTGGTGCTTTGCTCTGTGCATTTCCTATTTCCATAATTAATATAATGACTTTTTTTCCCCCCTGGATTCAGAGCTGGTTGCATCTCCATAAGACCTGAGAGGAGCCAGCCTCGTGGCAAACGCAGCATGGCCCAACCACTCAGTCAGGGATGAGAAGTGAAACAGAGCTTCAATACTGATAAATAATAGGTAGAGTTACTGCATACCTTGAATATTTTTCCTGTTTTATTATTTAGGACATTCCTGCGAGACCACTTTTAGAAACCCAGGGAACATTCTGCAATTTCAGGATAAACACTTTTATTTTCTGTGCTCTGTCTTGTATATACACTTCATATTCAATAGCATAAAAGTTTCATCTGATATAAACCAAATGATCCTGCTTGCATATTAAAAAAAACCAAAAAACCTGTGCTATTTCTGGAATATAATTACTTGTTGATTCCAGAAAAGGTAATAAAAAAAGAAAAAGGGTTTGTTGAGCAAGAGGAATGGAGAGCCAGACCCAAAGGGAAATACATTCCCTTCACAAAGAGAGTTAACTCTGCAAAGCTTGAAGTGCCCAGAGGAAAAGAAAGTTAGTGGAAAAAAAATGGAGATCTAACCTGTGACAATGCTGCACCCCAGATAATCAACAGTTTCTGAGGACTTGCAAGGAACCACATCCCAGGGACCCCACTAAATTCTTACAATATTGGCACTTCTTTAAAAAATTGAACTTTTGGACACTGATCTACGGTTACAATAAATGTACACGTTGTACTTTCATTTACACTGAAAAGATCTTCAGAAGTTGTGTGTGCTATGAAAAAGTAAGATCCTACTCTTCCCCATGATTCTTACAATTACTAGATGAATAAAAAGATTGAAATTTGTTCCCACAGCTGTGTTAAATATAGTTTTATAACAGCATCGATTTTGGATATTCTGGTCGGATTTTTGTACGAACATCTTTCTCTAGAAGGTTTCAGTAATTGTAGGGTAGTTACAAGGCTGGTGCATTATGGTCTGTAGAAAAGTTAATGGTAAACAACAGATAGAAAGTCTTCAGTTCTCTCGTGGATAGAAAGTGTGCTGCCCACCCCTGCCTGGTATTGCCAGCGATAACACCTAAACAAGCTAATTCATTACTGCTAAGAGGCTATTCCATAGGAAAATGCAGGTGAATTTAATTACAGAGCAGAAATTCAGGTCAGGCCATCCATCCATCACAAGGAGCACAAGCAGGAGATATTTACCCCTTCATGGTGACTTTTGTGACATTTCTCACCTGCGAGAGGTGACAGTGATGTTAAGGAGAAAAGATAAAAACCCAACAAAATCAAACCTTACTGATTCCAAGAACATGACAAAAATGAAACCACTGCACTTGAGCTCTGACTTCACGGCCATTTACAGCTCAGAGTTCATGGTCTCCTTCCAGATCCACAAGTCAGTCTGTGGTTCTTCCTGGACTGGTGATGGTACAGTTACAGAGCAGTAAAGTCTTAGGAGATAGCATTCATTTGTCAGAAATCAGGTTTCCCTCCCCTTCAAAATACCTCAATAAGGTTTCCTGCTTGACATACAGAAATATTCCGTTAAAAAAAAAAAATTAAATTAGGCCGCCACAATATGCCAGGAAGACCTTCTCAACAAGGAGGCAAAACAAAGGAAAAAAAAGAGAAAAATATAATCATTCAGTATTGAATAAAATTGATTAACCCTTTTTCCAAAAGGCATTTTAAAAAAATGCAATGTTTTATCTTGAAGCAGTCCCAACAGTTGAGTCAACCTAAAAGGAATTTCAAGTTTCTTCATTCCACAAGGGGAGGGGAAAAAAAAACGCCACATACACAATTATTCCAGTTGACCAAAAGCACGCATTTTTTGTTTGCTGGCTGAACCAGAAAGCAAAGTTTTCCACCCAGCTCTGTCCTCGAGGGCAACGTTTGCAAGTGGAAGTGAGCTGAATTCTTTTGATGATGAGTAAAGCAGAAGAGTGGCTAGCATGCTGCTGGCTGCCTTGGCTCTGCACTAACACCCTATAAAAACCTACACGCATCACCCAGAGCAGCAGCGAATCCTAGCACACTTTGGGATGAAATCAGTGGAGTTGGCCCCAACCATACTTTAAACATAAAGTTATTCTGCTTGTTGCCGCAAGGGGATGTAGAACATGAGTGCTCGAGACCCTGTTCGGTGACTTCTTTAGAGCAGAGATGTGCTGGAAATTGTTCAGAGTTAAAGTGAACTTTTCTGGCTGCTGATCCAGAAAGGGTCTAACAATTTGTGGGCTAGTCCAGGTATATTTAGATTAACCAGCTTTTTGGCAGCTTCATTGGAAATCAAAGTGTAGGTCCAGAAAGCACCTTCAGAGGTGGTGTCCAGGGCTTCCTAACCTTGTGAAAGGCCCAGATTTTATTCCATCTATTCATGAAGAGCCTCAGTAGAGCCCAGATGTTCACAGAGGTGGTCCAGGTACCCTTCTTCTTGCAGAGGCTCAGAGGTTGAGCCCCATGGCCGCACTCACCACCTTAATGGAAACTGGGAACCATTTACCCTGTTCCACCCTGTCTGATGTCAGCAGGTGTCCAAAGGCAGTAACCAAGACTCTGCAACTGCTTTCAGCAACCCACTCCAGCACTTAATTATCTATGCAGGAAAAATTGTGTAATCTACAGCAGAGACTGAGGTAAGACAACCAAAGACTTATTTTCCCCATCTACCAGGGACAGGACATTTTGCTACTCTCTATGTAATAGAATATTTGGGGGATTTGAAGTCTTGGCCTACCTCTCCTCTTCTTTCTAGAAAGAGAAATTCTTATACTCCCATTTTTATTTTGTTTCATAGAATAAAGTTTCTTCTCTGAAATATCTCTTGCAAATATGTACTCCTAAGCTTCAAGATATTACTCATTTGTATGACTGCATCAATTACTGTTGATATTTTCAGATTAAAAAAAATCTGCTGTTGAACAGAGCATCACCACACACATTTTATATTTCCACCCATAATCTGTTTAAAGAGTTACTCGAGCAATCCCATAGGTAACGTGGTACCAATCATCCTCCCCAGGAAACACGGCACCCATGTTCAAAGACCCAATGCTTTGGCAGCAGGAAATCTCTGGCAAGGTTCGAGAAGAAACCAAACAGCCTATGAACATGTTGCTTTGATCCGTTTGTGACTTTTTCACAACAGAATTGACTCATGCAGACCACAAACGGGACAAAAACTTGAATTTGCTCTGAGCAACGGTTGGCTCCTGTCACCTCCGTATGTCCCTTTGGATGCTATTGCTTCTCAACTCTGAAATCTTGTTGGACTCCAATGTAAGGAGAGGTCTGCTCAGTTTGAGGGGGAAATAGTGCTGCCCCATCCCATCCCAAAATAGCAGAGATATGTTGATTACTTTCTAGAGCAGCTGAATGTGTTCCCATTTAAATCTCATCTCTTTTTTTTTTTTTCGTAAACTGCCAAAAATTTATGGTCCCAGGGAGAATATTTGTTTACAATTCAGAATTGATACATACATTGCTTAGCTGCATGGTATCTGAACATGTTTTCCCCAGACATAAAAATTAGTAATTAAAGTATCCGGAACATGCCATTTCTAACCAATACCCTGGGCTACATATTATCTCAAAATTGTAAAGTTGTTACTGAGCACTAGAAAGACTTCAGCAATTTCCAACTGCAAAAAGTTTTGTGACAAGTTTGGCTGCTTTCAAAGGGGAAAAAAAGCAAAGCAGTACGTTACATAAATGTTGTTAGCAAGGTTTGCCAGGAAGCGTGGACATCTCTTATGATGGCTCCAGCAGAAAGCTAGTCTGGAGGTGCCTGATAAGCCACTTTTCCATTGGAAAAATGACAAGTTGCCAAAGCTGAAACTTTTTCAAAATGTCAAAACTTCAGGGGAAGCCATTTCTTGAGTGAAGGATGGTGTCTCTGCTCACGAGAGTGGCCAGAAGTGAAGTGGCCAGGAAAGCTTGTAAGGTGGATATCATTTTTTTGTATTTTAGTTTTTCTAGCAACACCATACCTACCCTGGGGTCCTGCACTATCCCCTCCACGGCAGTAATCAGAAACAACGGCAAGTCCTGTGGTGGAGCAGGGACCATTGCAAAAAGGAGAAGAGGTCTCCAACACTGCCTATGCTAGGGCTTCTCCCTGCTTGCCCCCAGCATCGCTCCACCCTCTTGCTCCAGCTGGATGCTCCTGCCCATAGGACCATCCAGCAATTATCTCCAGGAGATAAAGAGTTGTCAGGGACAGAGGTGTTACATGAAAAAACAGAGCTGAAAAGGCACTTTCTGCTCGGGAGAAGCCAAGCTTTCAATTAACAAGTATGGTAACAAGGGGGGTATGGATTCAGACCTACACATTAGACCTCACCAAATTCACCAGCCTCAGAGACCTATATGAAAAATCCCACAAATCCCAAAACACTTCTTAAATCCCCACGGCTTTGTCCCACTTGACAATTGCAGCTCATAACAGTAAACTGTTGTTTTATGTTTACCATGAACTTCAAGCAGAGCTAGCTTCCATCCCTGTTTCTTAGTCACAGCTTAGAAAAAGTGGTAGGAACAGACCCTGGAGTGGCGTTGTCAGTTTTTATTTATTTTAAAGAAACACCATTTCTCTAGGCATGGAAATATTTGAAGGCTGAATCTTGGCTGCAGCTGAAAAGGGTTTGTTTAAAAACATCACTTCAAAATGAATATATTTCCCATACATCATGATGCAGGGCAGCTTCGGGGAGGGTGCTGGCAGCCTATCAGCTGGTAGAGCTCATTTTAGACAGCAAAGCAAACTACAACACCCCAAAAGTTAACAAGGTTCCAGACTAATTTTAAAAATAATTAAATGAAATAAATATTTCAAAGGACAAAAAATACCCCTTACACCTATGTTGAAGTGACACAAGGCTGCTTAAACTACTCAGATTAGTCTAGTTTTCCATTCTATTATATTAAATATTTACTCTGTTAGTGGTCAGTAGTCACACATCCAAATATAAACACCACTACCTTGCATCACAGACCCTGTTTTGTTCGGATTTGGCCTGATGCGGAGGACCAGCCCAGCCACCCACCTGAACTCAGGGACAGCTTGGCAGCCCTGCGGAACAACAACACCGCAATTTTGCTGGCTGGATCCAAACCCAAGCCCTCAGGGAAGTTCACATTTAGACCAGGCGGAGGGGCCAAACCTCATGATTTGGACCTGAAAGACTTTTTGTAACCTCCCAAAGAAGAAACAAGCCTTCCCGCTTCTGACCCGGGCTCCAACGAGGTCTCGTACCCAACAAGCCAACTCTACCCCAGCCTCTGCCAGGAGGACCCTACACCTGAAGCTCAAGACCACCCATGATCAAAACCAATGCACCAGAAAACAGACCACCTGACAAACCACTGAGGGAAAGAAAAGAAAGAGGAAAAACAGAAGAACAAGACACAGAGAAATATTTTAAGAAATAAATTTCTTGGCCAACAGTAATTCTGGTTCTTAGCACATTAAGGCCACTGGACCAGAGATAGGTATCTAAGTCTCCACCACTGAGATGTCCATATTTTGTGGGGCAATGGGGTCAGAGTAGCACTTAACACAGTTTGGCATCTCTCCAATTTGTATAGGTGAGCAATTTTTTCCGTACCTACAGAGCTCAATCACCAGTTCGCAGCTCCACGCTTTCCTTTCCCAGTAATACTCAGCACCTGCTTGTTATTTCTCATATCCTTCGGGTCACAGAAACTTTTTTACTTCATTTTGCAGTTTTCTCATACCCTTTTTTTCCCCTCTTTCATCCCTAATGGGATTCGGTACAGGCCGTTGACACACAGCAAGGGACAGACCATACAGTCCTGATCTACTGCATGGCACCTCTGCCTGAGGGAGAGCAGCCAAAGTTAACCTTGATTTGTTTTTTCCTGCCATGAGGAAAATCAGTGACAGAAGAGGGAAAGGTAGCAACAGGCTCTTCGTGCGAGGAAGAGCATCCTATCTGTCCTACGCAAGGCTGGCCACTATTACACAGCAGGAACCCCACAAGAAATTGGCTGAATAAGAATAGATGTGCAGTTTCGCCTGCTGTTTTTTTTCTCTTGTGCACCAGATGGAACTTTTTGGGTAGTTCCCAGAGAGGAAAAACAAAACTAAAAGAATGATTTTGGGCACTCCCAAAAACATGAACCAGCAGCACAACAGCAGTGTCAGTGCAAAGAAACCTCAATTCTCCCATTTCTTACTTGCTTCTCTATCCTGCTGGCTAATTAATGGACTGGCATTTACCTTGGTGTTTGAATTAGGCTCACCCCTAGTTTGATGGACATTATCAAATACAAACGCAGGCAAATGATTTTGCCCCTTCTGCAGAGAAATAGCTGGGCCACACTCACCCCTCCTGGTGCAACATGCTTTGAAGTTAAATGATGCCTCCCACTGTTTGTTCTTCCTCTCCCTCCACAGTTTCAACAGGCCACTCTTCTTTCCTTCTATTTCTCAATGAATTAATAAACCAGGGACTTACAAAGCCCAAGTCAGGACACCAAAGCCTATCACAGCCATGATTTCATTCCCGAATCACTGGTGACAGTTCTGTTCCTGCTTTATAAACTTTTGTACTTGACGCTTTAATGATATCAGAATGTCCTGAGTGCTTTTCTGCAATACTACAACATAATAAAGCATGCCTTAATTCAATGTGCTACAGAAACACTTTTCAGGAGAAAATTATTACACACAGTGAATCATGGAAACATAACTACCAGAGTGAATTGGGAAATATTCCACATGCCTGCGTTCACCGGGTTGACACAGGAGTTATGAAATGGTCTTTGAAGAAAAACACAAGTGGAAAAAAGCAAAAGCCACATGGAAGAAAACAGCATCCCAAACTATTTGCTCTTGCCTCCCCAGCTGGCCAAAACCCAGAAGAGGCAAAAGACTCAGCTTAGTGGTTAGGTCTGGCTTACAAGTGCCAACCTGCTACTTTGAAAAATTTCATTTTCCTCCCTGGTCTCCCAGCAGAAGAAAAAGTTTCCAAGGTCCACCAATGCCTTTTTATTTTTTAAAGTAATATTTATATATAAAAATAAATATAAAATGCCTCCAAGCCTCATTACCTGCTATCTCTCCTACCTAGACTTGCCTAGTATTTTATGCAAATTGCTACCATTTCTTTTATCAATGCCCTTGTATCCCAGGATCAATACCACTTTTCCCACCTCCTCTATTTAGGTGCAGAGTTCACTATTTACCCCCTCCAAAAACCTGGAACAGTGGCATTGAACCCCTCTTCTTTACACCTGCACCCAACCACAGAGGGATTTCCCTTTCACCACCAGCCTTCCCTTATCAGGTAGGATTTTGGATTGACGTTAATATTGCCAACACCTCAGCTCCCAGCTAACTCCTGCTGGTTTGTACCTGCAGGGGGTATACACCATTACACGGGCTCGCAGCAGGACCAGGAGATAGCTACAATATTTAATGAGAAATCTCTTGCTCCAAAGAGAACAAACAACTCATTCAATGGCATATTATTTGTCCCTAGAAATATCTTTTTCCTCAGGAGGGTTTGTAGCCGCATGGATAAAGTTATGTTTTCCTTTAGCCTCCCTTGGACACACCAACAAACCACATTTTATCACTTTGGTTTGTAACATCTGGCAACGGCCGTTTCAAGCTATGTTGTGCAGCTTGGGTAGTTTCCCCTTGTTTGAAACTTTGTCCTAAGAC
This sequence comes from Burhinus oedicnemus, assembly GCA_008921705.1. NCBI lineage: Eukaryota > Metazoa > Chordata > Aves > Charadriiformes > Burhinidae > Burhinus > Burhinus oedicnemus. The sequence continues at coordinate 291,086 of VFFE01007718.1, forward strand.
AAGCCCCTGTGGAAGCTACCAGGATCCTGAATTTACACCTGTATTAGAGCCCAAGCACCGAGGTCCATGTGCTATTGAACAGCTTTATTTCTACCAATGTTTCAGGATCTCTCCAGAGCTGCAAAAACCCCCCTCTCTCCTGGATTAAAAATAGGTTATATGCTGTAGGTACCCATGCAGGCTGCAGCGTGTTGAGTTCATGCAACCTTGTGCAGGGTGTCCTTCCAAAACAAATAGGCAAATAACTGTGCAAGTCCTGTCTTTTCCATGTCACTTATTTGTCCTGAAATGAAAAAAAAAAAAAAAGAAAAAAAGAAACTTCTCTCCTATTATTTGTTTTGTGAGCTTTGGTTTCAGCTGGGAGAAAGTTTTAAGTCTATTATTTTAACAAGCACTAACAGCATTAGATTAGTTACTGTCAGTGATTTACACAGTAAATCCAATTATTACTTTTTACTTATACTTAACATAAGCCATTACTATTAGAACATCCTATTACTTTAGAACATACTTAAAGGTGAAATAAGAACTGATTGGGAAGTCAAAGCTTAGAGAAAGCCATTTCCACATCAAATAATTTTAATGTCAGCTTACTGCAGAGGGAATGGGGAACATAACTAAAAAGTAAAAACCAGATTTTAACTGTACTTACACTCCCATGGTATGGAAATACTCATCTAGATCTTCATTTTCATTGTCACAGCTCTTCTATTTTGCCTGTGAAGCATGTATTCAGAAGTTTTCTTTTCAAATAAATATTGTTTCTTTCCATTTCGTGAGAGCCACGACCACTGAAAATGATGAACTACCCACCTTTATTTTCATATGGAGGACAACTTACCCATAACATTTTGCAGAAAAGAATTTATTTTTTTAACCTGCATTACATGAACCTTAAAACCTGTGACTTCAAGGTTTGCCTTCATATCCTCCTACTTAAGTAAGAGGACCTTGTTTTATGAAAAAAAAAAAAATTACTTTTTATTACTTCTAAAGTACATGGTGTTATTAGGCCTATAAACCTGTCTTTTTCCAAGACTGAGTAGAGGTCATACTATTAGTATCAAGAAACTGCATGAACCAGGGGAGGAGGGAAGTCAGGAAGCAGGTTGGGAAATAATCAGTATAACTAAAAATAGCTGAACATAACTTTCAATTAACTTCCCAAGTATTTGGGTCTAGTGACATCTTTTGAAAAATTATTTGCCAAAGGGAAAGACATGCCAGCAGGTACAGAATTAAGACACATTTCTCATAGCAAGGAGACAAAAACATTTTCATAATCAGTGTTGCCACCACCTCCTGTTTTAAATCACTTCTTTGCAATTACTTTTTGACACAGATTTTAGAAACCACCATGGAGCAGACAGATTAGGAATGATCACGTTTCGTGTGCTTGATGTTACACAGTTACCTGTACTCATGTACAGGACTCAGCTTCTGTGTTATGATTATTCAGGCTGGCATTAGACCAAGGAACAACAGTGGAATTACAAAACTATTATTTATGCTTTTCTCCCTTGTGATCCCCATCAGTAGCACTTGCAGGAAGCCCATGAGACTGCAGAAGTTGTAATCACAGCAGGCTCACGCACCATGTTACAAGAGACATTGGACTTGCAAGAAGGGGAATAGGAGAACACTGAAGTGCATGGAAGACGACTTTCTAACACAGCTGGTGAGGGAGCCAACTAGGGGAAGCGTCCTACTGGACCTACTGTTTGTTAACAGAGACGGTCTTTGGGGGATGTAAAGGTTGGAGGTCGTCTTGGGCAGAGTGATCACAGAATGGTAGAGTTTTCAATTCTTGGAGAAGCAAGGTGGGGAGCCAGCAGAATGGCCACCTTGGACTTCTGAAGGGCGGACTTTAGCCTGTTTAGGAGCATGGTTGAGAGTGTCCCTTGGGAGA
>VFFE01007718.1:298094-396366 GCA_008921705.1 Burhinus oedicnemus
CGGTGTAGCGGTGAAAATGGCCTTCATTAACTGTGTCCAAGTGGCTCAACACATTGAAACACGAAGATGTATTGATCCGCACAGGATAAACACGGTTTCGTTACCTCATTCATGGAAACAGTAACCAGGTTTCCCTGAAAGGGCTGCAAAGGGGCAGGCTCAGGGCGCAAAAGCGGTGGGGGAAGAGAACAGGGTCAGGCTGCAAATACCACCTTTCCTCCTCTCAATAAAAACCCTGGCACTCGAGACAACCCTTGAATGGGGAAACCGACTCCCCCTTTTCCAAGCGAATAACTCAAAAGAAAAATAAAATCCACATTTTTGGGGTAAAAGCTTCTGGATTCATCTTGCTCCTGGCTGGATGGAGGAAAGCCATAGGATCTGCCTGCAGTAGCTGGCAAGGAAACCATGTGTAGAAATAGGCATGGAGAGGTGAAGCAGTATTATAATAACTTTGTCTCTTGCTGATATGGGGTTTGCTAGGCTTAAAAGTACCTTTCCTTGCCTTGGCGTTTTAAAGCTTTAATAGAAACCTAAAATAAATGAGGGTGTTCAATGGAGAGAGGAAAATCAAACGAAGCGATGCTCTGATTTAAGGTAAAAGCAGTGCCTTCTTTTTCTAATGGTGTGGGCTTCTTGGTTCTGCAACCATGATAACTTGGTAGTATTGTTAAAAATTTGGTCAAAAATTAGGATGAAATAGGAAATAGCTTGCACCTCTGAATGTCCTAATTTCAATATAAACATCTGAATATAATGTAACCTCCCCCCCCCTTTTTTTTCTTTTTAGCATAATGGTCTTTATTAACAGCAAGCCATCTAAGGGTCAAACCCCTGAAAAACAAAATTTCAGAACAATTAGTTGTATTAAGTGTGGTTGGTTGGTTTTGGGTTTTTTTGGTGTTTTGGTTTTTTTTGTTTTTGGGTTTTGGGTTTTTTTTAGATAGTGCTAAAAATACTGCCTTAATTTGCTGCAGTCATTCACACTTTCCAACAACAACCATGGAAGGGGAGTTCTCCCCCTGTGAGAGTGGATTTGCTAATTGATTAATGGCCCCGGGGAACAAAGAAGAAGAGAAAGTAATCATGTTTCCCCAGGTCCCATGACAGCAGCTCTCCTCCCTTACCCTTAACGATAAAAAAAAACTAGCCCAGCAGGAAGGACTGAGGCTGATGCCTGGAATAATGGGAAAGTGCTGAAATCCCACCAGCTTCAGAAATAAAACATCCCACCGTGACTTGTATCCTGGAAACGGTCAGGATGCACTGATGGATAGGGACCCTTGGGTGGTGAAGGTGGGAAAGTGTCCTGTCCAACAAGGTGTTTAGATGTCCTTAGGCCAAGGGAGGTAGGAGAAAAGGAGGGACAGAAGAGGTGCTTGGAAAATTGGGGACTGGAAATCCTGTTTTACTGTGCTTGGGATTCGTTGTGTTGGGATTTATACTTCTTAAAAGAGAGGTGTGATTTCTCTTTCCATTCCAGGGAAACCCAATTGGTGGAGGAAAACTCTCCATCAATGAGGTTTATAAATTAGCTGTGAATGACTTTGGGCTGGTAATTAGTAGGAGGGACCTAATTTCTAAGAGTGGTGCTACAAAACCGGATCCGGGTGGTGCGTTGGGTTGTCCATGTGTGTGTCCAAGCCCTGAGTGTGCGGTATTGTCCAGCCTCAGCCTCCGATGCTCCTCCTGAATCAGGAGTGGAGACTTGCAGAGTAACTCATGCTGGAGGTCCCCTGGGGTGGGGGTCTCCAGCCGAACCCCGCTTCCAGCAGGACCAGCACCACAGTTGCAGCAAGCTGCTGAGGGCTGTAGTCCAGGCAAGTCGGGGCATCCCCAGGGATGGGGATCATCCACTGCTCACAAGGGGAAGGGCTGTTTCCTTGGGGCCAGCCAGGCTTTCTTCAAAGCCGGTAGCGTGTGGAAGCACTGGGCACAGATTAACAGATCATCATTAACACATATCCCAAGAGCACTGCAACCGATTTTTCTGGCACTTCGCAAAAATGCGTGGAAGTCTCCAACACCAGATTTCATAGCGGCTGTGATTAATACCTTGTGGAACCTTGAACGCTCTTGCTCCCTTATTCCTAGTGGATTGCTTGAGCATATCCTGGAGTACATCAATGTCTAGACATGCTGGTCTAGAGCCTAAAAATTTTGCAGGATGACTTACGGGAAGAGCCCAGAAGAGCTCGCCTGGTCTTATCTAATAAGGCAGAAGCCAAAGAGGGATATTGCTCCTGCTGTAAATGCATCAGCCAGGGAGATGCTCTATTCCCGTCCATCCCCCAGCCCCGTGGCTTGCATTTGCTGCTCAGTGTGAAACCATCACCTGGAGTGAGATGTTACTGGAAATTACTCCTCCCTGGAGGAGAGGTACAGAGATGTATGGCATTTAAGGCTCTGCATGCAAATGCATTCAAAGCAGCAGCCTCTGAGACACCCAGCTCGTAGGGAAGTGCAGCGTGAAAGAGCATAATTTGTTGAGGGGTGCCAGGGAGGGGTGGAGAAAAAAATGGCTCTTACACTACTCATCTATCTAGGTCGTGGCTGAGGACAGACTGGAAACCTCAGCTGCTATGGAAAGCCGCCGAGCTTTGCCTGGCTGCAGTCCAGCCGCTTTCCCGGCATGGAGAGGAGGTGCTGCCGGCATGGGGCGATGCACTCTGACACCCGGGACAGCCTCCGTGTCAGAAAGCAGGTTGCTGTAGCGCTGATTTACCTGATAGTGAAGAAAAAAAATCATGAAATCTGAGGCGGTCAATATTAGGGATATCTGCATAGCGCGGCCGTCCCTTTTTGTGCCCACCTCTGCGCTGGCCTTTGGGTACACGAGGACGGGCTCAAGTCCAGCTACAAGGGCTAACAGAGACTCGTGGAGCACCATGCAAGTTCACACCAATCCAAGGGCTGCAATGTGATTGCTCAAACCCCTGACGAAACCAGGATGAGGCAAAAGCAAAATAAAAGGGGCCAAATTTGCAGTACACCAGAGCTTTTCTCTATAGGGTGTATATAGGGTGTCTCTGCCCAGGCAGGGGAGGATGCATAACCAATTTGGATTTTAACTGGGTTCTTTTGAGCAACTGTTTTTTTTCCTTTTTAAGCAGCCTGGGAAAGCATCCGACTTGTTTTTGCCCAGCAGTATGCCGATCCTGCCCCACGGCATGCTGAACCCCAGCTCCAGAGGAGTCGGCAGGCACAGAAACCACGAGCATCGATGGGGTTTTGCTGCTGCCCTCAGCAAGGGCAAAACAAAACAATTGTTGGGCTACAGTTGCTGCAGAAAACACTCATTTTGGAATTGGAGACAGAAGAGAGCTATTGCATGGGACAATCTGTCTCGCAGCTCCTGCACATTGGTGGTAATTAAAACACCAGAGAACCTGGGAGCACAAAAAACAAAAAACAAACAAACAAACAAAAACAAACAAAAAAAACAAACCCAAACAGAGGGGTCTCACAAACCTCAGCAATAAATAGTTCCAAAATCTGGCATTACAGAGATGTCTCTATTTCCAAGTACTTATGCCGCAGTCTCTGGAGTTCAGTGTGGCAAAGCCCGAGTGATACAAGGCTGAGATCCTCCAAACACCTGGGCTCCTGTCCTGTTTTTGACACTGAGAATAATCCATATATTTAAATTTGAAGCATGTGTTTAAGTCTGCCAGGATACAAAGATACTGGAGCACAGAACAACTAATGTCCAAAGGTGAAGTGGCCAGCCTCAAACCTTAGCTCTTCCCTCAATGAACCCCAAAAGCGGCATGTGCTAATAAAGTACTTCAGTGTTAAACAGCCAGTTATTGAAAAAGACTTTTTCTGTTATTTCCACAGCATTGTGGCACACTCAGAAAATCTGCCGTAGGCAGATATGTTGCACTTCTGTACCTGTGTTTCTTTATGTGCAATGCTTATGGTATGCGCACCAAGAGACCTGCTGTACAGTGAGATCATTTAGGGTTCTCTCCCCCAAAATTGGCATTGGCTCAGGGAGCAGCCACAGAAATTCATCCTCCTTCCACCTGTCTGTCTTCCCCTTTGGATCCTCTGGATTTCCCTTCTACCCCACCCAGCTTCTCCACCACCATCGCGTGCCCTTCCCCATCCCTGTGCCATGGGGTCCTGGGGTGCCCGGTCCCCCTCATCCCCAGTACACCAGTTCTGGCCCTTTTTGGTACTGTTTGCTTTCCAAGCAGGCCTGGGAGTCATCATCACCCTTCGTTGCTTCAACTATAAGCAATTTAAGGCAATAACGATCATTTTGGATGATAAGATTTAGCAATTGCCTACTCTGAGTTCTTGGTCCTACCAGCCCACAGGACATGCCCTGGTTTTGAGGGCCCAAGGAGGCAACTAGTTTTGCTCTTGCTGGTGTTCAGCCTCAGCCCATCATCACGAGTCCTCAAGCTCAACATTGCACGTGTAGACTCTGTTTCTGTGCCTGGCTCACACAAATGGTTTTTGCACAAGCTCAAAGCTCAGCATGCCAGAAAAATGGGGCAGCCTGAAATTACAGGCAACGTGTCCATCTTATAAATGCCCATTTGCCCATGTGTAACCCAATTCAGATTTCAGCTTTATGGTGTTTTCAACCCAAACCCAAAACTTAAAAAAAATAAATCTTTAATTAGATATAACCTAAAACTACAGCTCTGAATCAAAACATCTGAACCCAAGGCTGTCCCAGCCCTGAACCTAGATCCAGATCTGAAGTTCTCCCATGTTCTTGTTTTTGAAAAATAGGCCAAGTCTGGCCCTCTTGTTTCTCATAAAGTGCTGGACACGACTTGTATGAGGTTCCTTTCCCAGCATCAGCAGGATGCAATGGCACGAAGGACTCACTGTCGTGTACTCAGCACAGGATTAGGCCTCTTACATGTGTTTTCCTCCCGAGACATGTGCATCGGTATGTTACAATATCTCTCTGCGTCTCACTGGAGTGCTGTCCAAAAATCTGACTGTGGGTTTAAATGTTGTTTATTTTTATGCAACATGAAAGGGGGGGATATTTCTGCCTTTTCCACCGTCTGTGGTGTTTTGTTTTGTTTTTATCTCAAAATGACTGATTTAGGAAGAATGATCCTGTTAACTTTCTCAGGAGGGTGGACTTTCTCCTCCTAGGCGTATTAATTTATTTAATTTATCTTAAATTTGATTGCAGTGAGCACCCCTAATTAACCTGATTTTTTGCTGATAATCACACACAATGGAATCAAATCACAAATCCGGGGATGGATTGACCGGCACACAGAAAGAAGCCGCCCTCCGTGCATTAATTCAGCGAACGGGATATAATTTGATCCAGGTAGGAACTCGTGGTCATGTCCTTTTGTGTGCAGTGTCTGGCTTCATCTTGAAGCGATGCATTGCACTGCGGGCTTGAGCAGCAAATCTGTACACATTAAGCACTCCTTGCTCATTCATCTGTTTTTCTATAGCATATGTGCTGCACATAACTACATGTGATAGATGCTGTCTGTTATGAAGAAGGATATTATTCCTCCAGGAATTCTTTTCCCCAGGCCAAATTATGCAAAGGGTGAAAAAAACCCCTGACCATTGCTAAATGTTGGGAAAAGTTGGCATTGCTGTCTCAAAACCATGACTGCAGTGGTAGCACAGCAAAGAAAACCCACTAAACAAAGTTTCGGAAGAGCATAGGTCCAGAGTTGGCCATAGGCAGTTCAACACATCACCACCAGATCTGCCTTTTGTACAGATCCTTGCACAAGTACAAGTGCATGTGAGGCAGGTGCCACACCTGCCCAAACCCCAAAGGTTTGCTCCCAGTTTAGTCTTCAAGGTCTCCAAGTGAAAAGCCTCCTCTGGTTAGGGCAGATGGAGACTGGGCATGTCCTTCAAAAGCCATCTGAAGAAGTCTTTCTCAGTTAGCATGACGAAAACAAGCTATTTTTTCAAAAGCATTGGGCGCTAATATGACTGACCTTGCATCCTGGAAGAAGTGACTGAAAACTGTGAATTTTAGGCATGTGGCTGCCTTGAACTTTGCCTTGCTTTGTGTAGCACTAGAGGGCACAACAGCCCAAAGCAAAAACTAAGACTCCTGGGAAAAAGCATTTTCCTATAGCCCTTAATCCTGTCTGCGCCCCAGAACCAGGCCCACAGCAGGGTTTGTTACCCTTGAGGAGGCTTTCTGCTGTACCTGACCCAGAAGATAAATAACTTCTCTGTGTCTTATATTTACCATGGCTTTCTTTATCCTGGTCTTCAGTATTTCGTACTGTCACATCTGGCTATAGCTCGTTCCTAAACCACAGATTTCAAGCCCCAGCCCCCACACACCCCACAATATCTTTTTTCTCCCTACCTTTTCCATTCCAAGCTTACTATTTTATCTCTTTTTTTTTTTTTCCCCCTCCTAATTTCCTTTTCCATGTCTCCTTGGGCTTTTCTTCCAACCTATCTATTGGTGCAGCTTCTTCAGTGCATGCTAGGCTCTCTCGTGTTTGTGAAGGGGACAATGAAGTCCTCCTTCCCTCCAGACACTTTGCCAAGATGAGTTTGTTGAGATGCTGCCTTCAAGCCACAAATGGAGCTAATGCAGATTGAGAGAAGGCTTTATGTCTTGCTGCCTCCTCACACACCAGCTCCCACATACATGGACAAAATGAAAAAAAAATGAACTGTTTGATTGATTGTCTCTTTGCCTCTCACTTGGCTTAAAGTGGGACGGTAATACCCCTCTGGCCATTTTCAGACCATTATTGATGAGCTCAGCATTCCTCCAGGTGATCAGATTCTTCCTCCAGCTGACACACCAGTGAAAATTGCAGATAACTGCAATGACACAAAATACAGCCATCACTTTTTGTCTTCACTTGAGGAATAGCTTGAGAGATGGAAAAATCCCATGCCAGCAATGTGCTCAGTTTAGCCAAACTGGGGACAGAAAAATAGCCTGAAACATCATGGTCTTCCTGTTAGATTTGCTATAAGAATTCATTCATAAATTCAAATGTCCCCATGACTCCATCATTTGCAAAACAGGAATGAGCATGGATAATTAAGGGCCTGTTAGAGGTTCAGGAAAGCTGAAAAAGCTTGCGGTATATTCTTATTTTCCTGCAAGGATCTTTATTTGCTTATGTGTTTTAGGCCTTCCTCTTAAGTCAGCCGTACAGACATTCACTTGCCTTGAATAATCCCAGAGTGGGAAATGACTACAGAAATTATCAGGAAGCCAAAAATAGAAAAATGCCCAGAGTCCCAGCTCTTCTGGGACCAGGGCATCGCTGCAGGACAGGAGAGGGAGAGGGAAGGGGAGAAGATGAAAAAAAGATGAAATATTGGCTGGTCTTTGCATCTTTGAGTATCATTCAGGGCCAAGACTTGCTTCCTGCCCAAAGAAACTCTTGGGTAGGCAGGCATCATCTTTTGCCCTTTGCATGGCTTCCCACCATCAATGGCCCTCCTCTGTGCCCCTGTGGGGCTGCTTCTGTCATCTCCTCAGGCCAGACCTCCTCCCCTGCTGGGGTCCCTCTGAAATGCCCAGCACAGTTAGAGAAAGGGCTTCACCGCTCCTGGGTGCAGGAATGGGTGGGTGTTGGGATGCACCATTTCTCCATGCCCATCTCCAGGCCCAGATCTTCAGCACACCTTGTGCCAAGCATTGCTACATCTTCGCTAAACCCAACTGCTGGCACAAACGTCTTTTTTCAAGAGCATTGAGCAGCTCCAGCATCACATACTGTCCATGACGCCTCAGGCTCCCTGGCTGGCCCCTTTCACTCTGTCTCCAAATTTCTATCTTCATCCCTAGTTTTCCTTCTATGTTAGCACTTTCTGAGGTCCAGATGCCTTCAACTTTTGGAAAGTCCTTCTGCTTTTAAACATGATACTTCCGGGTCTCTTCTTTGGTCTGTATTGGAAGATCTTCATCAATTACTAAAATAAGAGGCAATATCATTGCTAATAAATGTTTATGATTGGAAGAAGAATCACGACAAGTTATAAATTTTGCAAGTGTTATATTATACAGTCCACAACTAACACACAGTCTGCAGAGATTCACCTCCCATAGCCAAGAAGACCTACATTTTCCAAGGAGGTGTTTGACTGTGTCTGTCTTGGAGACCCGAAGCTGTGATTGAGCTGCAGAGCATACACCCTAGAGCATGTTCCTTAGCAAAACTCAGCTAGGTACAAACCAGACCTTTCTCCAGTACATCATCAGCATACTAACTGGGATATCAAAGCCTTTCAGTAGGTATGGCAGTGGTGCAGCCAATGCACACTACGTTATCTCTGATAATGAGATAAGAGTCTGTAAAGAGTTGCTCCTTGCAGGGAAGGAGGGCGTCTGCCTCCAGCCCTCTGGTAACAAAGCGTGTCTAAAGTGTCATTACCTGGGAAGAGGTCAGTGACACCCACATTTTAAATCTACATCTAAACCATCCTTTTATTTTTCTCCATGACAGGAAAATGGGCAGAGGAAATACGGAGGCCCACCGCCTGGCTGGGATGGCCCTCCACCGGAGAGGGGGTGTGAGATCTTTATTGGGAAACTGCCTCGAGACCTCTTTGAAGATGAACTTATACCACTGTGTGAAAAAGTAAGACTTTATGGTGGGTGCTTGTATTGCAGAGGTTACTGATGATCAAAGCTGCATTGCAAGGCTGAAGTGGAGATGATTTGGCCTTGACTTGGTGGAGCTCTGATGTGATATATTCAAGGAAGCACCCGGTCTTGTTTAAACAACTCCCACCTTGCTGACAAGCTTCTTTTTCAGAATTGCTTTTCTTTCTATTTGCAGATTGGGAAAATCTATGAAATGAGAATGATGATGGACTTCAATGGCAACAACAGGGGCTATGCCTTTGTGACCTTCTCGAATAAACAGGAGGCGAAGAATGCAATAAAGCAGCTGAATAATTATGAAATTAGGTAAGCGTGGCAAACACCTTCACATCAACTTTAAATCATATACATTGATCTATTTTGTTATGTAAGGCATATTTTTCCTTGAAGCACAGAGGAAGGTTATTTAGATACCCAAGCTTTAAGAGGCAATCACCAGTCATTGTTTTTTGCCATAGTACAAAGGCAATATGTAGGACTCATCAGATCCAAAATCTTTTGCAGGAAATGTCTTCCTTAAAAAAAAATCTAACAGAATATTGGAAAAAATATTTTGCTTTGGATCAAATTAACTTTCGCCTCACTGTTGCTGTTTATGTCATGTTCCTCTCTGGGCTGTTTGTTGATTTATTTCTATCCACAGTCTCTCTTGTGACCTGTACTGCAGATATGTTCTGGGAGACAGAGTGATTGCAAAAATGGTGAAATAAGATGGAAACCAATTGGCAAAACAGTGACATTTCCTAATAGATAGGAAAAGAAAAAGCCCTCATGTTTGTGACTAAAAATTGGGAACAAAACACCCAGAAATCAACAACATATGGGCCCATCAAGATGTTTTGTTTTGATTTCAACTGCATTTAATGTTTTTTTCTAGCTCAAAGTGGAATGAGTTGATGCCTTTGCTTAGAAGCATTTAGAGACAAACCATTCTGGTGATTTTATGACTTTCATTTTTTTAAAAAAAAAAGAAAAAATGAGTTGTGAATTGCTTTACTAGCAACCCTAACGATGAGCAGGTCACAAGGCACATGGGGAAGGCTTGGAAACATGATTTATGTCAGAGGCTGGAGGGTCTTAAAGATCAAACGTCATCCACTTCCACCTCCTCTGCTTACTTCCCTTGGTCCAAGGACTCCTCTAAAGAAGTTTTTAACTTTTCAAGACCCCCTTGGACCACAGAAGTGAGCAAAGTGTGTGTAAGGAAATTTTTACTTTGGGGTCTGCACAACAGCTGGTGTCAGTAAACCCCCACATAGTGTCTCCCCATGACAAGGGATTTTCTTTCCCCAAAATCTCAGTCACGAGGCCCAATGGTGACTGGGAAGCTACAAGTCACCAGTGGACACAATGAAACCTGGCTTATACTGGTGGCAACACGAGTCAGTGCTGTGACCATGGGTGGTAGGTACAGTTGCCTGGTAGCAGCCGTTTTTGCAAATAGCAAAGGGGAGAATCCCAGGAAGCAAAAGCAAAATTTGGCTTTGGTTTCCCTGTGATCTCAAATCCTTCATTTCAACTGTGCTGCCTTACTTTGATGTCAAATTTGGCAATGGCAGCCTTCATGTTAGATCTTGCGTTGAGCAAGACCACCCGAATGTCCCAAGCAACATATGCTGCAGGAATGGGAAGCTTTGTGTTTGACCTTGTGTTTTGGGACAGGAGAGGGGCTTTATTTTATCTTTTCCTCTCTTCAAGAACTGATCCTGACTTCTGACAAACCAGCAATACTGTTTATATGCAGGAACGGGCGTCTCCTTGGAGTCTGTGCCAGCGTGGACAACTGCCGCCTGTTTGTGGGAGGGATTCCCAAAACGAAGAAGAGGGAAGAAATTTTAGCAGAGATGAAGAAAGTCACAGACGGAGTTGTGGACGTCATTGTCTACCCTAGCGCAGCTGATAAAACCAAAAACCGGGGTTTTGCTTTTGTGGAATATGAAAGCCATCGGGCAGCAGCCATGGCCCGGAGAAAATTGCTCCCAGGTTAGTACAGATGGTGAGGGTGGCAGGGATGGCTTCATCTCAGGGGTCACGTTGCACTGCAGTGAGACTGAAGTCTCCAGAGGACCCATGTACCCCAGGAAGTGAAAGCTGTTGGTTTTTCTCCTCTTGGATGTTAGAGACACTCAGAGCAAGAAGGGACTCCAATACACCATGGCTGGCCGATGGAGTTGACCCAGCTCTGGGGTGCAGGGTGGACAATTCACTACAGATCCTGATTTAGTACCATCCTCATTATCCACGCTCTTTATTTAGGAGCTTGAATTTATTAAAAATACAACTAGATGGATTTAGCTGCATGTATCCATGCAGCTCTGTTATAGCATATGTATTATGCTGTGGTTATCTTAAGTTATACATAAAATATAGCCTCATTTATGGCCTCTCAGAGACCATCACTCAAGAAAGCATCCAAGAACATATTCAGCCTTGACAACGTACTGCGGATGTTCCTGAAAATGGATATCTTCCATGTGGGAAGAAAACTTCAAATGAGGAACTGCTTTAGGATTTAACTAATACAAAAAATGAGTCTTATGCAATTGAGCACTGGGGGACATTCAAAGACCATTGCAAAGCAGAGAGAAGTATGGCAGGTGTTAGATGAAGGAGTCACTTAACATTAAGTGCATTTGCAGTTGATTTCACCAGTTTTCTCATGTTATCTTATGTTCAGCATCTCCCGTACTGCTTTACTGAACCCAGCTCACTTGCTGGCGAAAGAATCCAATAAACCTTTTGTTTTGAGACTTGTTCATAACCCACCAGCCTTCTTTCCCTCTTTCTATAGGACAGCCTGTGAAACACCACAAGTCATTTAAATCCTTTTTTCTTATGGTAAAAAAAAGGAGCATGATTTCAAGCACTGAGTGTGCTTAGCTATTGTGGGATATCTCACACTGACTCTTTTTCCTTTTATCCTGCATTTTCTGCATCAGTTTAGCATCTCCCTAGTTGTGGGAGTACAGGCAGTTGGTCTGTGCTTCAGCACAACTTTTTCTTGGTTTCTATATCGAGAATGAAGGAAGGAGCAGGCACAGCCACAGCTGCCAACGGCAGCCTTGAGGGAGCAGAGCACTTGAAATCCTTAGCAAAGACAGCGAGACAGATGGGAACAAGCATGTAGCCCTGAACAGACATGTGCAATGCGCTAGTGATTTCCAATTTAGGGACATCTTGGTAAACAGTTTGGGGGATTTCAAAGGCCTGAGCAGGAGCCAGAGTCTTCTGATGTTGCAAACATACGGGAGGAACTTGAAAAAAGTTTCAAGTCAGAACTGAATGTGTCTCCAGCTGATGCATTGGATAAATGTGAGATTGAATATCATTATCAAGATGCTTCCTTTACTCTGAACCTCGCTGCTCTTTTGAGGGAACTTTATAGAAGAGACAGAAATGCTCAAAAAGAAAGATGCTTTTTATGAAAACTTTGTCCTGTCTCCTGGTTAAACAAGAGAGTGAAGGAAAGCTGGGTTTTAGCAAGAGGCTAGTGAAGGCACCAAGCTTAGCTCCTTGCTGCAAGTCAACCAGGTCATTATTTCCACTATTGAACAGAAAATGATAATTCAGAAAGGGGCACACAGCCTTTCATTTCAGCTCATCACTGACAGCTCGAGTCAAACTGGGCAGTGTTGAAAGCTGAACATCAGCCCAACCTCGCTCCACAAATCCTGGCTCATTCATGGCCCTTCCTAGCAGGGAGCAGCCTCTTTCCATTTAGTTTGTTAATTTTCCCTTCCAATATAGAAAAACAGGCCTCCAAATTCTACCCTCGCCCTCTAATTTTCTCTGTTTTGGAGCTCCCATCCCATCTTAGAAGGGTTATCCAAGTGGAGATGCAAGATAGGATGCCTTTTTTTAGATCTTCAAAAACGTTTTGTATGATTCTCATTTTCTCTCTGCCGGCATAGGCATCCCCGGATTTCTTCCAGGTTTTAGTGCATAATTAAGGCCTTGGAGGACCCAACCTTTCTGTCATAAAGATCAGAGAGAAAGAAAGAAAAAACACAGAAAGATCCACTTACTCTTTGGGAGACATTTGCAGAAGAGGCAGACATTTTACTTCATTTTTTGGAAGGAATATCTAGCTCTTACCATGCTGCTAAGATAGAAAATGGTTCCTATTGTACATTGAAAGAACTAGCTGCTGGGCTGATTAAACTTGCCAGAGAAAAAGTGGGCCACAGACAGAGCACATGAAATCTGGGGCTTTGGATATTAGTGGGTGGCCAGATTTCAATGACTCCTGAAGAGAAAAGGGAGGAAGATCTCCCTGCAAGATGTGCAGAAAGGACAAGGAAGAAAAAGATGAGGAAAGACGTATCATTGCTGTCTGGAAAAGATAGGAGGTGAAGAAACCATCACTACATAGAGATCCCTCTGCCTTACCCAGTGTCCTGCTGCTTGTCACTGTGATTCCCACAGCTTTGAGACAAGGCTGTGGCAGTCAGTTTTCATTACATATTAAATATCACTAATTGACTGATCAATTACTTAACAGATTAGGTGACTCAATGCAAATGATTATGGACCTCAGCATGATAACCTGGTGACAACATCACCTTTAACTACTTCTTTATTTGCTCTTTTTATTCTCTGCCCCTCGGTGGCTTGATCCAGTGTGTACAGAGCCCATGGGCTTCTCCTCCACACCCACACCCTGCTTTATGCCTAGTTACTTTCTGTGTCCTTCATTTCTATTACTTCTGCTGCAACTTCCCCCAGCAGGGACCATACGACTTCAAATATTTGCACAAGGGGACATCCTTGCTTTTACTATTTCATTTTGTCCAGCTGTGACTTCTGGATCCCTTTCCTATTATCTAGGGAATTAAACTTTTGCAGCCAAGAGGGATTTTTATAAGTTCATTAAAATATTTCCCTTTAGAGAGCACTCCAGGGAATGCAGACATTTGTGAATCATGCTGTATTTTCACTTCTTTAATTCTGGACACTGCGTTTCTGCAAGCATCTAAGGTATTAGCAAGAGCACTCTGAAAGTACGACCATCTGCTTTTGGAAATGAGCCATGCTTGGAGCCAGAAAGGCTTATCTTGGCCCCATTTGTAGAATTGGCCTATTCTGCTGTTCATACTGCTTGTGAAATAGACTCTGAGCGGGGAACCAGACCCTGTCTGACACTGACTATGCCAATCCCTTTAAAGGAAGGATCCAGTTGTGGGGACACCCTATCGCTGTTGACTGGGCAGAACCAGAAGTGGAGGTGGATGAAGACACCATGTCATCGGTAAAAATTCTTTACGTGAGGAACCTCATGCTCTCCACCACTGAAGAAACCATAGAAAAGGAGTTCAACAACATCAAACCAGGTAGGAACCCATTGACACGGTAGCTCCTAAATAAGTACTGTTACTGCAGATGGAAATATTTCTCCATTCATAAAATGCCAAAGGAAGAGATAAAAATAACTGGTTTTTCACTGTAAAATGTTCATGTGTAATGCCACAAAAATCACCATTAGGCTGAAGGCTCCCACTCAACATGCACATCATGTCATCCCATTAAGCGCTGCTTAATTTCCAGCGAACAACACTACTAACCTTTTTAGGATGATTGTTAACTGGAAGAGATCCAAAACGCTGCATGGGAATGCCTGTGTCGTAAAAATGATTCTGAATCATTTTGGTCTTCCTTAACAAGAGAGAGTCGGTGAAACAGCTGGGTGATTTCAGCATTCTTCTATGGCAAAGGATGATGATAGAAATAGACTGGTTTAATACAAATGCTTTTTATCTAATCTGTCTAAATTCTGAATTCTATCATTTTTGTACAAAAATGCTCCAAATTCCTTTGTAAATTTGTGAATAATCAGTTCTTACCATTTAACACAGAATATGATGGTATTCCTTCATGGCATACATTGCATGCACTTAGGGTGAGATTTTTCAAAAAGCAAGTAAGTTTGTTGGAAATAAAAATCCTGCTGGCTTTTAAAGGAGATTTTACTTCTGAGTTGCTCCAGCTTTAGGAAGTTCCATGCAAAAACAACAACGTAAAAATAACCCATTTCTGCAGCTCTCCAAGCCACACAGTCTGTCAGGCATTAGTAACTTATGCTTGGCAATGTGAAATCCCCTTTCATCTTGTTCCTATTAACTTCCTTCTATTAATTTTTTAAAATACACTACAGAGCTTCATTTTTCCTTCACTAGCTTTTCATTTCTGCTCTATACATTTCTTTTTTTATACTAGGCTGCAATGTAAAGGTCTTTATGAGGTTTCTTTATGAGTCTTTTCTGTCCTTCTAATGTTTCTGACTAATACTCTCAGCCACCACCAAGCTCTTAGAGATCTCATTTTACCCAAGTTAAATATGTATCATCCCACTCTCTTAACTGTTTCTTCCTTTTATTTACCCAGTTTTTCTCCTGAATGTTGAACTGCTCGCCCTCCCCAGAAACACGTTTATGCCCCTTTGACACTTTGGTAACAGTCATCCACTTTGCTCCTAAAACAAGTTTTCTAGTACAACAACAGAAGATCATCTGTAATTTTCCTTTCATGGTTTTATCATTTTACTTCTCATGCTGGAAATTCTCTTTATTTTTTTTTAACAGACAGCTTTATTTATTGTGGATAAAATCAGGAATACCACACTTAAAGCTGTGCCATGCTTTCAAAAAAATGTGCATCAGAGCGGCAAAACCTGAGCTTCGAGGAGAGCAAATGCAGTTTAAGTTATAGTGAGATTACAACCAAAAAGTCAGGAAGGATCTGAAATGATTCACTCCACCCCCCCTTGGTTATCTGCCTTATTCATTGCGTCGCATTTCAGTACTGTTTGCCCAAAGTGTACATTTGATCCAGGGCATTAAGAAGCTGTTTTGACAATAGTAAGTCATCCAATAAAAAATGACCCTAACGAGAGGAGTTATGATCCAGAGATCCCCATGACAGAGCAATTACCATGTCGCTACGGGCTCCATAGACACTACCAGGAATGCTGCTTTTGCGACTCATATTGTAATCTAGTACAAGTGTCACTCCTTAAATCTGTGCCAGATTCAGAGCCTGATGACTTCTATAGAGATATATATCACTTGTGTCACTGAAAAGCCCTGCCCTTGCTCCCTAGAAATTTTGGCAAAAAGCCTCATTCCTGGCAAAGTTTCCAGCAGGAAAGTCATGCTCTCCAAATGTACTGAAGGGGACAATACTCCCCCTGTAATGTCACACGGAGAGTCACTCCATGGAGATGTGCCGAGGGTGGGTATCACGTTGCTTTGCCCCAGCAGAGCTGGAAGCAGGGAAGAGCAAGATTCTTGGCGCAGACGAAGATCAGTAACACACAGCTCTCTCAGGGTGGCAGAGGGGTGATTATCAAAACACAGAGAGTTCATTAAAGCCTTGATTTGTAAACAAGGCATCAGCATATAACTCATAACTTTGGGCTTAGAAAATCACTCTCAGATCCCAAAAGGACACGAAGTGCTACTTACCATTCTGGTGTCATTTTGAAGACATACAGGCCGCTCAGGTTATAGGCTGGGACAGGCTACATTTAGCCCACTGGAGCTCTTAATGACTCCCCCTGAACTCCAAAGAAATGTATTTTCTCCTGCAGTTATTTAAGTAAGTGTTTTGTGCCGCAATATGACATTTCCCTGTGCACCTGTTCGGCTTTAAAGGGTAAAAAGCCAACAGAAGGGTCATTCAGCATATATTTCTGAAGGATATGTTTGGGGGTGTTACAGTTCCGGTGGCTGGGCTGGTTGACAATGTGCTTCCCAGCCCACAGGAGCGGGGAAGATGAACAATTAGAGAAGAAAAGGCAGATGTCTAAAGCTTGTGACCACAGGGAATAGGACCAGTGTGGTTATTTTGGAGACAAACTTATTAGTGCTGAGTGTCTCAGTGCCGAGAAGTTCCTGGCAGCAGAGCAGCTGACAAGGAAAAGGGAAAGCCGTAGAGGATGGACATAGAAGAGAAGAACAAAAAGCCATTAACATTTGAGTTATTTTGGGTAATCACAGAGGTTTAAGAAAGATTCAGGCTGGAGGCACCAGGATGGGAGTCTCCAGCTCAACCCCAATCCCAGCAGGGCCAACACTGCAGCTGCAGCAGGCTGATCAGGGCCATGTCCAGGCAAGCTGGGACATCCCTGGGGATGGGGATCCCTCACCACCTGGGACCCCATCCCAGTGATGTCCCACTTTCACAGGAAAGGCTGTTTCTTAGGACCAAACCTGCTGCCCTGTTGGTCCCAACCCATCCCCATGCTTGGGGCTCGCTCTTGCTGAACATCCTGAGTCGATGGTTAAGGGAAAAGCCTCCTTGTTTTATAGCAGAAACATCAGCTTTCCTCAAGCTGCCTCCAAGTAACATGTACAATGGACATACAAAAACATGGAGATGGTGATTACATGGTGACTTACCTGTAGCTCACCAAATCCTGGGCTGTTGCATGTCCTGCTTGGCCATACAGTCTTGGTGGTCTGTCACAGAAGACTGAAGGTAGCATCCAACAGAGCATTTTGGACAGGAGAAAACCACTGCAGTTTAATGGGAAACTTACTGGTGTCTGACCCCAAAGACTTCTAGTTTGCCTTGAAATACTACAACAATTATGTATTTACTTTCCCATGGCATATACATCCTAAGAGGTAAGAAGACACTGTCCTCTTGTTCTTTTACCCTTGATCAGCATTTGCTCTCCAAGGGCTCATAACCCAACACTCACTCTTTCAGACCTGTATTTTCCAACTAATACCCGCTTCCAACTAACATTTCAATGTTTTCTGCAGGTGCGGTAGAGAGAGTAAAGAAAATTAGAGACTATGCCTTTGTGCACTTTAATAAAAGAGAATATGCGGTGGAAGCTATGACAGCCTTGAATGGGAAGGTAAAGCTGCTGTAAATGCTAATTTGTGGGGCTTATGTGCAGTATATTATACACAGCTGAAACAAAGCTGTCTGGTTTATTAGCTACAAAAACATCCTGAAGGTGTTAGCCCTATTTTCTCTTTGCAGACTGCTTTTATACTCCCAAATTCACCTTTCAGCAGCTCTGATGTACACAAACTGTTCATTTTGGCTTCTTGCTCCTTGCATTTGTGCTAAATGTTTGCCCAGGTCAGAGAGTAGTTCACTGCTCAGAAAAAAAAAATAAAAGCAGAGCAAAGCCAAAACAACGACTAGCAAACAAGGGGTTACAGGTTCCCTTGGCTCACATTCACATCCTTGTTCCATGTCTGCCAACAAAAACGCTCACAGGACAGCGTGTGAATGGCAAACCGGGACAAACAAGGTCAACCCAAAACATCTGCTCCAAATTCAGATGTGGATTTGCAAGGAGGTTGCTGTATTTACTGCCTCTTGCACTACATGTAATTCACGGCACTGTAATGCAAGAGCTGGTCCCAAAGAGGTGTTAACCCCGCTCCTATTTTTAGCGCTA
Source organism: Burhinus oedicnemus (assembly GCA_008921705.1). Classification (NCBI taxonomy): domain Eukaryota; kingdom Metazoa; phylum Chordata; class Aves; order Charadriiformes; family Burhinidae; genus Burhinus; species Burhinus oedicnemus. The sequence continues at coordinate 316,118 of VFFE01007718.1, forward strand.
TTGCTATTCTCCATAGGAGCACGTATAATCTCGCTGACTTACATGCTACTTTGCAGGGAAGTGAAGCCTTTTGAAGGCTTCACAACTACGCTAATTCAGTTAAGGAGCCTCTCCTGGCTGGGGTCAGGGCTGGGTGCTCTCTGCATTTTAAGCCTTCACCCAGTCAGTGCCTTTTTCTACCCATGGAAGGGAGATTTTGGCTTTTTTTTGTGGTTTTTCTCCGTCTTCCCATCCCATTAGCAAACCACATGGGGAAAGTGCCTCTCTAGACAGGATAACCCCCATACACTTGGAAGACTTACACTTGTGCTTCTCCCGTGCTCTCTCCCCACCACCCTGGCATGAAGGTGCTGGATGGGTCCCCGATCGAGGTGACGTTAGCCAAACCCGTTGACAAGGACAGCTATGTCAGATACACCCGGGGCACAGGCGGCAGAGGTACCATGCTGCAAGGAGATTACACCTACGCCTTCGGACACGTGTACGACCCAGCCACTGCCTACCTGGGTACCCCGGTTTTCTACGCACCCCAAGCCTATGCAGCTATACCCAACCTCCACTTCCCTGCCACCAAGGGGCTCAGCAACAGGAGCATCATCCGGCCCCCATCCATCCGAGGTAACTGCCGTCAGACCAGTACTCAGCTCTAGCAAAGTATCTCCTTTGGGGCTTGGGTGGCTGCTCCTTAGAGTCACGTTGAGGGCGTTGGCTTTGCTCTGGATGCTGGACCCCTTTCAGAGAGGGATGGAAAACACAGTTTTTAGACTCTGTCCTTCCCAAAGGCATAGTGATCTTCCAGCACACTAAGCAGGGCATGAAAAAAATAACCATTTTCCTGGAGCAAGCCTGAAAGAGCTTCCAGATTGCACTCAGTCCAGTGTAAATTAACCATGAATCCTCCTGGTTTTGCCCCAGCAGGGAAGACCAAATAAAACAATTTTCCTTTCTTCCCTTCAGGGCCAACTGCCTCAACCAGCCACCAGCACAGCTCTCCGCTGTGTTTCCACTTTGCTTTGAAGGTCACAGGGCAAGTTTTACCAGTCCTGGTGTTTTCTGAGCCAAAGCCACTGAGTTTCCCAAGGAGGTCACATTGCCCTTATGCAGGGTAGGGAATCAGCACTGAAATCAAGCCATTAATTGTGAGCCTTGGAGAAGGACTCCTTTTTGGAGGGATCATTAACCTAATAATAAGCAGAATAATAAGCAGTCTATGAAAACAGAGAGTATTTCTGAAAGCTGCCTGTGATCTCGGGTGACTGCACCTGGGACCAATGAAATCCCCACACTCAAGTACCCCCAAATTAAATATCGTTGCAGTCATCATTTGGTAAGTGCAGATGTAAGCCTGGGGGTTAGCAAAAAAATAAATAAATCTTCCCATTTGATCTTCCTTCCAGAGACGATTCCTGCAGCAGTCAGCTTGTGTCCCTAAGCCCGCAGCCAGGTCCCGTGGCAGGCTGGGACACCATGTGGCACCCCAGTAGGGCTGGCGAGGACTGTGCCAGCCAATTTTTCCCCCTTTCCAAGGAAGGGCACAGGGGAGCAGGAATTTCCCTTGCTGCCCCCATGTTTTTGCCCACACAGGTGGAACCAGCTTCTATGAAAGTTGCATTGGGAAAGGTGCAGATGTGATAACCCACCAGCCCTCTCTAAGGAAAAATGTCTTTCGGCCCATATAAGCAAGGGATTGTATAAACTCTGAATTCTTCAAAAAAGTGAAATTACACTGGTGGGTAATAAGTGATATCAGCTGTCCCCTCTCTGACTTTCAAGTACAAATCTGGGTATAAAGAAGTCACAAAATCAAACGTGACCAGAGAATACGGAAACTGGCTCAGAAAGAAGCAGGGCTCCCCCAGAAAACCTCACCTGTCCAAGCATACGAGCCCAAAAAGAAAGGGTGACAATGTTGAGCCTGGGTTTTCCCAGCAGCAGGTTATGGGGGGCTCCTGCCCATCTTCTTCCCAAACCTGGCGAGTGGGGCTAACTTTTCCATTTCAGCGAGAATCAGGGTAATTTTTCCGGCGATTTGATTCAGTTTAATGCCTTCTTACATTCCTAGAAATTTACATGAATGTACCTGTAGGGGCTGCGGGAGTTAGAGGACTGGGAGGTCGTGGCTACCTGGCGTACACGGGCCTGGGGCGCGGATACCAGCTCAAAGGAGAAAAGAGGGGAGAGGATAAACTCTACGACCTCTTGCCAGGAATGGAACTCACGCCGATGAACCACATCACGCTAAAGCCCCAAGGGATCAAACTTGCTCCTCAGGTACATGCACGAAAAAAAGAATCAATATCCTGGCCAGAGGTTGTCTTTGCCCAAAATGCTTTTGGGAAAACGACCCCCTGCTTGAATCTGCACTGGGGACTGATAATTAAATCCATTCTTGCTTTGCAAAAGACATTAAAAAAAAAAAAATACCACTAGTTGCATCTTGCAATAACCACCCCCCTCGCTGGAGAGCAGTGTCCACTCTCCCTCGGAGGAGAGTTTTCATAAACACCCATGGGTGTAAGATGAAATCCAGCTATGGCTATCGCCCCATAAAAGCACTGAGGGTAAAGAAATTCTCACCCAAAATGGGTTTGACAAACAGGATGCATTGTTTGGGGCTTCACCAAGGAACAAATGTGCATATATAGAAAAATAATGTACATTTTACAATCATTTATGGGGAAAGAGGTGTTGACTGCCTGCACAACCCAGCCCAATGCAGAAACTCTGGTTGCTCAGGGAGGCTTTTGATGTTGTTGTGTGTGCGGGACTGGGATCCAGCTGGACAGATGAGGGCTGAGGAGAACAAACCCAGAACAAATTCCCTGAGTTTCTGAAGGTCTGGTTCTTACAGCAACTCCTTTCCCCTTACACCATCCAAAGCAACATGAGAAACTAACTTCACCCTGAATTTTGAAGCACATCTTTGCCTATTACTACCTCAATTGCCACTGCATCTGGTTTGCCAAAGTATATGAAAACATCCTTTTCTGCCCCAGAAAACTGGAAAGTAATTTTTTTTCCCCCCTCTGCAAGATTTCACAGTCCCCTTACTCTATTTTATCAACAAGTAAGAGGGGTGAAATAGCCTCAGTGGAACTGCACTGCCTTAGGGCAGGTGAAATTCATTTTTTCCTCTTCCCATCCATGCCAAACTCCCATTGTGTGTATTTCAAACAGTGCAGTAACAGCGCAACTGCAACACTAGTTTTTTGGGGCACATTTTCCCAGCAGCTGAGCTCCCTAATCCCCTCACTGCTACTGTTTTACAACAGCAGGCTTTAAACAGCTACAGCTTTCTTCACGATAGCTTCGTTAGTAGAACAGCCTCATTAATACCTGCCAACTTGGTCAGCCTCCCTATCCGTTGCACTGAGACTGTTTCAACAGCATCTTTGAATGACAGATTTTGTTCCCACTGCCTAGCTGGGATGCTCGGTGTTAATAAGTAGATCTGTCTTATTGAGGATTTAAAAGTTGATGTAACATCATAAAACTGACATCCATATAAAGGTGTTGGGGCAGCAGGGAACAAGTGTTGCCATTGTCAAAAAATGTAATGAACTAGTTTATTTACACTACAAAGTGCTAAACTGCAGTTGGAGCTATGATTACAAAATTAAAAGCAGCACTGTTATTTGAATTTTACACTTTAATTTTAAATAAAATGAAGTGTAATTTTTAAATAAGGTAGACCACAGAAAGGTGCAGGTTGGAGGCACCCAGGAGTTTCCAATCCAACCCAGCTGGCAGCATGGTCAATGCCGCAAAGCCCCAAGACCCAACATCTTCTCAGCTGAGTGTCAGATCTGGTTGAGCTGCTTGAAAAAAATAACTGGTCCGAGCACTGCTCACAGGGAGGGACAGGAACACCACGCTGTGGTCAACCCCATTCAGGACAGCACATACCCAGTGGGTTAAAAAAAAAAATAAAACAAAGCCAAAGCAAGAGTGTTTCCGGACAGCGATTCCCAATTACCATGGAATAAACTGTGCTAAGGCTGGGAGCAATGTGCTTCAGCATTTCTCTTTCAAACTAGAAGCAGAAATCGCCTATTGAAGCCTGTATAATTAATTGGATGGAAACACAGCCTTTTTTCTTGTTTCTTTTTTTTTAAAAAAGAAGACTATTTGGACTTTTCATGCACTAAGCCAGGGAGGTAACAGAGCAGTGAAGATGAATGCAACCCTAGTGCTTTAGCACTATTAAATAGAAGTGCATAGATAGAGTTTCTGCAGAGAATGCAAAGAAAACCACAACGATAACAGAATAAAACAGCAAAGGACAAAGATGTCCGATTTAACGGGGTAGTAATTAACTTCAGGAATTAAATGGATTTTTAAAGTATAAAACATTTAGATGAATCTTATGCTTCATGGTGAATGTAGTATCCTGTCAGCCATTTATTTTCCGTTTCTTTTGCTAAGCCTTGAGGAAGCTGCCACAACACCCCTGAAAACCCTTTGGAGGGAAAGAAGCTGACCAGTGCAGGGGCTGGAGCTGGGTGAGAAGGCTACTGTGCAGCAATTAACCCAAGTAAAAATCCCTTTCCTTCCTTCTAGATCTTAGAAGAAATCTGCCAGAAAAACAACTGGGGACAGCCTGTGTACCAGCTCCACTCTGCACTTGGCCAAGACCAAAGACAGCTCTTCCTATACAAAATCACCATCCCTGCCCTCGCCAGCCAGAACCCCACAATGTACGTAACTATTTGAGGTTTTCTGGATTTATTTTTTTTTAAACAGCATTTTATCTAGCATCTCTCCTCAAAATACAATTGCACAGGTCTCTATTTCCTTTGTATATATATATAAAAGTGAGAAAAACATCCACAAAATACAACAGACTGATAGCGATGTCTGCCATACTTGGTGCTCTCTCGCTGGTGGTGCAAAGATTACAGAAAGCCTGAAATAATCGGGCCAAAGGGTGCTTTTTCGTACAAAAATAAAGCATACAATAGCTATTGTTGGAAAAAGAAAGCAGCTTGAGGGAACATGCTGATAATTCAGCTCCAAGTATGATTCTAAACATTTCTGACTTAAAACGTTGTTTGCTGTGTATTTTAAAGAAAAACCCAGACTGCAGCAGGCTTTCTGTTGGACTGAAAATGCATAACGTGCTCTGACAGGATGTTGTGTCCAAAATGAGACCCAGGGCCAATAAACGCAGCAAAGAAACCGGATTACTAGGCGGAGAGTATGAATCAGCACAGTAAAATGTTTCCATTTGATATGTGGGATGGTGCCATCTATGAGTGGATCAAAACATCTTGCAGGAAAGTCCTAGAGAAAAAAACCAAACAATCTAATGTTTCTCTGTACTCCCAGACATCCCTTCACACCGCCCAAGCTCAGTGCCTATATCGATGAAGCCAAGACCTACGCAGCAGAATACACCCTTCAGACGCTGGGGATTCCCATGGAGGGAGCAGAGGTGCCTCCTGCAGCCCCAGCTTTTCCAGGTATGGGAAGGTCTGTACAGCAAAGGTCTGGAATTTTATTTTTCCTGCTGCTTCCTTGCGAATGTCAAGAATGAACCTGTTTTTGGCCACTGAGGACAGACCTGGCTGGGCTCCCCCACACGCCTCTACCTTGACTCACGTTACTTATGTGTATGGCATCTTTGCTGCCTATATAGTAATTTATCTCTATATCAGGACTACTCAAATTATGGTGTACATACCGTAGAGCAACTCAGGCTGGAGGTACAAGGGTGGGGTGTCTCTGGTCCAACCTTGCTCCCATCAGGCTCAATGCTGCAGATACAGCAGGTTGCTTGGGGCCATGTCCAGGCGAGTTGGGGCAGTGTCCAAGGATGGGGATCCCCACTGCTCAGGGCTCCAGCCCACGTATGCACTTCCCCTCCACTCCTTCCAGTTTGTGGATGCCTCCCTTTAACTGGGAGCCCCAGATAGGATGCAGGATCCAGAACTGGCATGCCCAGTGCCACATCAGGGATGAGTCTCCTCCCTGGACCTGCTGGCTGCGGTCTGGCCGATGCCACCCAGGATGAAGCAGATCTTCCTCACTGCAAAGATGTACGGTTGACTGATTGACAGTCCACCCGTCCTCCCCCAGCAGCCCCAGCTCCTTTTGAACCAACACTTTTGATTTCATCTGCCAAAGAAATGACACAACTGTGAAAGTCAGGATCTGATCCCAGCTCTCACCACCCCCACCCCCCATTGGAAAGTTTTTTCACGGTTTGGGAATTCATACTCAACAGGTCTTGAAACTGCCCAAAACAGCTTGGGAAGTTATGGAAAACACAGGCTGGGAGCAGGAATCTAGCTCGCAGGCATTACATTTGCTGCGCTCTCCAGCATGACTGTTATTCTGATGTAGTGGGAGCAGCGCATGCCAAAGTGCACATGAGGAATGCATTAGTCAGTACTATTGAGTTGTTTGGAGTGTCTTAAGGATGGATTTTTTAAAAAATTGAAAAAAAAATCTATCTGGCTTCCTGCCACAGGAGTCCGCAAAAGCCACAGAAAAATCAATTTGTCTGGGCTTGCACAGGCTTCCGCAGCGTGGAAACCAAATGGGCTCTTTATTGAATCCAGTCTCCACTTACTGCTTAATTATAATCTCTCCTTTTTCTTTCATCCACCCTTATTTATTTGTGTTGGAAACTCAACAAATTGACATACATTAAAGTTTCTGCTTGCAACACACAGTGGTCCTTGATCAGGGCTTGCTGAAGCCCAGCTCAGCTCAGGCCATGCCCAGGTAACAGCTCATTTCTCTTATGGTGGTGGCAGATAGGCTTTAAATGACGTATTTCTCCATTCCTAGTCGAAAGGTTGCACCTCACTTTGCAGATGCAAAGAAAATACTCTAAGCAGCCACAATATTCAAATTATAACAAATTTCTCATGTTTTCCCCTAAAGTAACACCTCCAATGAGGCAATCTGCTCTCAGTGTTTCCCAATATCTCCATTCCCCCCACCCGAGAGGTCCTTGGCTTTGACTGACCTTGAGTTGATCCCATTGCCCAGCTGGTCAGTCAGAGATTTTGGACCCTGGGAGATGTAGTTTGGCCGCAGAGCCTGATGCAGCAGAGCCAGTGGGTACCTCAGCTGCTCTTCCCAAATTTGGGCTTTGTCTTAATTCTTGATTCTTTCACAACAAAATATTACGGTCTAGTTGAAAAGCTGCTATCCCCTGCTTTCAGACAGACTAGCCCCAAATGATGTTTGTTTTCCCAGTGATTCATTTTAAATCAGCAAAGCTAACATTTTCCCATGGAAAATTTTGAAGTGTTGAAACCACATTTTCCATTAGAAAATGATGGGGAAAAAAATCCAGTTTACTAAATATTTTCTCCCTGATATTGCATAGAAGGAGTTTTGCTCCTCTCTAACTTGGCTGTATTGAATTGCATGTCTTTTGCCTGAGAAGGGTATCAGAGCCATATTTTCTCTATGAAATCTGCCCAGATTTCCCCTATATTACTTCACTTTCTTGCCCTTTTCATGACATGCATGGGAGGATATGTACAGAACACCATTAACACCCTCTTAGCTCAGAAATAATCAAAGCCCTTTTTACAAGGGCATGTAGTGATAGGACAAGGGGTAATGTCTTCAAACTGGAAGAGGGCAGATTGAGATTAGGTATTAGGAAGAAATTTTTCACTCAGGGTAGTGAGGCACTGGCTCAGGTTGCCCAGAGAAGCTGTGGCTGCCCCATCCCTGGAAGTGTTCAAGGCCAGGTTGGATGAGGCTTTGAGCAACCTGGTCTAGTGAGAGGTGTCCTTGCCTACGGCAGGGGGGTTGGAACTAGATGGTCTTTAAAGTCCCTTCCAACCTAATCCATTCTATGATTCTATGAAAAAATATTCAACAGACAGGGGCATTTTTCAAACAGCACGTTTAACAAATAATGGGTGAGAAAAATACATTCGTTTTCCAGGGTTTTTTAATTACCTTTAACGTGGAGAAAAAACATGCCAGAAATGACCTATTTAATTTAATTAGATTATTCGCATTAACAAACTCATTGCTCCCTACGTCATTTCCATCAACAATAAAGTCTTCCCATCAAAAGCTATCAGGCAACAGTGAGTTTTGAACATCTTTTCATTAATCTGCATTTTTTCCCTCCCTTCCCCTGCAGGATATACCCTTGCTAACGCAGCCGCGACCATCACAGCCACTCAGCTCAAACAAGCGGTGACTATGGGACAAGATTTAGCAACATACACGGCCTATGAAGCCTACCCTACCTTTGCAGTCGCTGCACGCAGTGATGGCTACGGAGCATTTTAATCCTGTCCTTAATCAAGTTCCTTTAAATCAAGCACAGGCAGGAAAAAAAAAAAATCTCAGTCTGGTAATTCTTACACCCTCATGATTTTAACCTAATCTGTCACCTAAGTTTAGATTTTAGTCAGAGTTTCATTCTTGTAGTTCTTTAGGTTCATAACAGGATATCAGGGGGAGAAAGAAGAAATTTAAAAAAATAAATGACTCAAAATCAGATTTTCACACTAGAAAGCAAAATCTCAGCCCAGAAAATGAGTGGTTCTCAGGTGTGTATATATACATACATATATATGTATATGTATATATATACACACCATTGTGTGTGTGTGTTTACAAGCAAAAACCTGTGCTGAAAAGAGTTGGTCCCGTGGACATGGTGACATGGGACCAGGGAAGGATGGGGTTTCTTCAGCAAACCCCTCTGTCCATCAGGGGTTCTCCTCTGTTCACCCCAAAATTTCTCAAGCCAGGCAGAGCAGCGGGTAAAATGAAAGGCTGCCCTTTGGTCACGCGGAGGTCTCTGGTTTGCCTCTGAGCATCCCATGCCACCAGCACTGTGGGGATGTGTTCAGGCATCTCAAATGTCTTTTAAATTCATTCTAGCACAGCCAAGAAAAGAAGACATTTATCATAAACATGTCTGCCCACCCTAACAGGCTGGTTTGCACACTCTTGAACACTAATTTGATTTTTAAAGCAGGAGGCAAACATTCAGCAGAATTTTCCCTCTTACTTTTCTACTTCCCAGTCATATCTACAAGGCACAAAACAGCAAATAATGGTGTATTTTTTCCACCTCCCATTAAATGCCACACTCAGTGAAAGACAGGAAAACTTTTAGGACTATTAAGTTTGAGGACCAGAAAAGTACTATTCATTAGGGTAAATTCTCTACATAATTGGAGCACAAGAGCTCACAGCCATGGCCCAGTAATAACAGGCACCTTGACAGGAATAAAATTATGTACAAGGAACATTTTTGACAGGACAGAAAGAACCCTGCATGGCTATCAACGCTGCTTTACACATTAGAGCAAGGCTGCTGGCTGCTGCAATTCTTGCAAAAGTTAATTTAGTGGAAGAGGGTTCACGTCGACAGTAAAGGCATCTCTTGTTTTGGAGAACGCCAGTGTTGGTGTTGTGTTTGAAAGCGTCGGGGATGCTGAGAGCATCCTTTGGTTTACAGCAGGAGGGCATTACCCATTTATTTTTGCCATCGGATTGAGGCAGGAATAACAATGCTCTAGAGATATAAAAGAAACCCAATGTTAGATAACTACAGCAGGCATGTTAATCCTATATAATATATCCTATACAGTAATGCACATTAAGAAAACTTGAATCTGCTCAGTCTAGGACCAAAAAAAGCCCCTTTTGTGGGGAGAATTTACAACCGGGTTGACAATGCTCATCGATTCCAACAGATCTGGCCCCAAGTTTTTCGTCTGGTCTAGATGATGTAATGTGGCACCCTACAAGCTGTTTCAAGCAGAGCTTTCCCCATGCATCCCCAAAGCTGTGCAAAGCATGGTGGTCTGTGACAGGGTGTTGACTACCAGGAGCGAAGTGTTTTCTCTTCTCATGCTTGAGCTGACTCGATTTCACTTGGAAAGGAACAAAAACACACAAGCTGTATAGTTTGCGGTCCTATTAGACCCTTTCTGTTTATAAAGTAGCTCACTAGGGTGATCCTAAAGGTATTACAAGCCCTCTGTGGTTGCTGTTGGGCGCTCTTGGCTTCACAGAAAATAGCAAACTTGTTCACAGAGGGCGAAGAACCCAAGAGTGTTATAGGTATCATGGCTTTATTTTCTCTTCTGTCTATGTCTTAAGTTGTGTTTGACTGCCAACGAGTAACATATCCATGCCTGTCTCTCTCTCTAAAAGACTAACGTTGGCAGAAAGTGTTTCTCACTTTCCATGTTCAGTAGCTTTAGTCTGCTTTTTCAGCTATTTATATAAGTTCAGAAAGATGTCAAAGAAAAGGGCAAGAAGCAGTATTAAAAAGTGTGTGCATGAAGCACTTATTTTTGTACACGTAGTACAATATTTGTATAGAGTTTTAACACTATGAAGTGTAGGAAAAAATCACACTATCCATTTACTGGAGGACAATCGTGTATGTTTAAATAGAATGAAGTGAAAATGGCATCTCAATCATCCGTTACAAGGAAATTATAACCAGGATTAAATTCTGTGAAGCAGGTCTGTAATTCTAGAGTAATCTAAGGACATTAACTGGACTTTGACATATCATTAAAACTTTTTAAGCCAACATACATGCCTCAGTCCTTTTATATCCAAGTTTCATCTGAAAGGGTCATCCTGTGCATAAGAGCACACTTTGCTCTGCAGGGATCGATTCAAGGTCAGACAGGCAAGGTCACAAGCAGCTCGGCAATGCCCAGCATGTTTTCAACATGCACTTTGGTGACACTTGGCATGCACACGCGGCAGAAAATCAGAAGTGTTATACTTCTGCACTTTTAAGTAAAAAATCAAGGGGTTTGGGTTTTTTTTCCACTGCCTCTTTGTCCAATATTTATTTATCTGTCAACGGTGCAGGAATCACTTTTGCTATAAATTTATTACAGTGCTAATACCTTTGTTCCTTACCTGATCTCAATGGAAATGTCTCAGGGGTGATAACGATAGTGAGACAGCAACATGCAAAAATAAGGGGATAGATGGGGCGATACATGATTTAGGGCTGTGAGGGCTTGGTCTCACCTTGGGAAAAGCCTGTTGCCAGGTCGCTGATAGGTAAATCAGCTACAGCTCTGGTCGTTTTAAGAAGCAGAGGACTTGCTACTTGGAAGACTGTCGTAGCTAAATGACTGAGCAATAGCAACTCCTGCTTCTAAGCCCAGTACAGCGGGTTCTGGTTTTGCACCTTTCCAGAGAGATCCTGAGCCCAAGAAATGGGGGAAAGATCTGATACCTTGCTACTGATAGCACATAGCACTCAACCAAAGGCCTCCCTACCAAGCCAAAAGAGATTTTTGCCAAAATAGTTTGACATTATTCTTCCAGACTTACAAAGAGGTCAGCTGTATTCTGGGCTTTAGCAAGAACAGCAGCTCTGCCAGCTCTATTATTTTACCTCATTAGCTTTTCCTGATGTCCTGCTTTCGTTTTCTTTGAAATCAGGGCAATGGCAGAGTTCGCTTTTGTGCTTTAACATTTCCCCTCTCTGAGAACTGAGATTCCCTCTTTGCTCAGCAGCAGCTAGCTGATCAGTTTTGGAGAGAAAGAATGATTTTTCAAGAAATCTCAAACCCACAACCCAATTAAGAAACATTATTTCCCATTCGCAAAGGTGTGGGTTCCCAGTGGCCAGCACGACAAAGCCAAAAACCATATCCATCCTCCATGAACAAGCCTAAGGCATGTTTGAGCCATAAGTGATGAGAGGATGAATGGCCCAGAAAAATCAGTAGATGGCCACACATTTGGCTGCTTGCTGGACAGGAGGTACAAAAAATGCATTTTCCTTCTCCCTTCTTCCAGCCAGACCTGTCCTGGAGGTCTCTGCAGCACAGGACCTCACATCTGAGGTGTAAAACAAGAATAAAACATGTCTGAGGATTACACACCTCCGCTTTTGGAGCTGGATAGACCCTGAAACATCCCACATGGAAACTATCTCCCATGTCCCACTGAAACCCCCTCTAGAAGTCCATGGCATGAGGTCTCCAGTGACTTTCAAAGGGAGTTGCTTTATCTTTGAGCTTGCATGGCTCCCTTTTCCCAGTAGCCCAGCTAAATCTCCCATACACCATCTCATCTCCCCACCACATAACTACCTGGATTTCCCTTTTTTGGGAAAAACAAAAACCAGCCCACCTTTGAAGGGTGACATTCCAGTCGGGGACCACAAATCACTGCTGTTCACTAGCTGCCTGGGGGTCTGCCTGGCCCCGGTGCTGCCCATGGTACTTTCATGGGATGCTCCTTTCTTCCAAGGGCTGGAAATCATTGTGTCCCCCCAAATCCTTGGTCTCGGCTAAAATTGCAATTCTCAGCTGCCCTTTGTTAAGTGCCGGGGGGGCTTAGACAGCCCCTACCCACCAACCCCTCTCCTTCGGGGGGTGCTTGGGGTGGGCTGCTCTCTCCATGGAGATGCCCTGCCACTTCAAACTCCTCTCCATGCCCAGAGATTTGTCCTGGCCTGGCTCCAGCTACCTACAGCAGTTGGGGGCTGTGCACGTCCAGTTTTCGGGCTGGTTAAGGGAAAGACTGGAAGAGTGAAGTTCCTTGGTCCCCAGCCCCACCTCATGCATATGCAGCCCCGGTTGTGAAGGTGTTAAAAAGCAGATAGCCACTGGGGGACCTGTAGATAGGCTGCACACAAATATCCTCTGCAGGAACACGTGCAAACAGCACCAGACAACCACAGGATCAGGCAGATCCCAAAAGCCTGCATCAAAGCCTGGAGGCAGCAGAGGGATTCTCCCCTTTCCTCCCAGTGTCTCGGGTCACATCCCAATTTAGCATCTCTTCTGGAGCTCCAAATACCGTCAGTAAATTCAGGAGGGACAAGATGTTGTGCAGATGGAAAGTTGCGGCATGGTCAAGTTGTGCAAAGGAGCTCCGTGAGGCAGCTCAGCCTGTGGACACAAACGAGTTTCTGAAGTTCATGCTAGTTTATGTCCCACGACAAAAATAAAGGTGGAGTTTTGCTCACCTCCTGAGCACGTACGCATAGGCACAAATGGCTATACATTGCAGAAGAGCAGCCCGAGAGAGGGAAAAGCAACTGTGATGAGTACTGCTATATTTAACAACTGGCAAGTTGCCCAAATTCCTGAAAAATCTGTCTAGGCTTTTGGCTCTGTTCAGCGGCGCGCTTGTTCTGCTGTAAAACGGCACTGGCACCTAGTGGCTGCTGGGTTTAACCACAGCACCCCGAAACGCCGTGCAGGTGGGAGGGAAGGGCGACTGGTCACTGTATGCCAACGGCAGATGACAGCCACAACGCTACGAAAGAGCAAAGAAACCAAAGGACTTCTCTCCACAGCCTTCCTCGCACTGCGGCACTTGGAGCTGCTGAATTTTCTAGACACAAAAAATTACGAAAATTTCCCCCCAAAAAAAATTCAAAAAGCCTGTGCCCGCTGGTGACAAATAAAGAAATATGCCTGCTATGAGGTGTTTCACATGGGGACTTGCTCTGAGGCACCAGTGGGACTCTCCAGACACCCTAGTCCTGGCTCTCAACACCTTTTCTCCCATGAGAATTACCAGCTTCCTAAATACTCTCTTTTGGGGTCAGATGCTCATGTTTTAGAGGCTAAATCTCACCCATGAGCATTTTAACTGTGCCATTCGATTTTGCTTGCATAAATATGTTCGGTATGAGCACTACTAAAAAAAAAAAAAATCCACAGTTAGTGTAATGCAATAATACAAACAAAATCATCTGAAACAATCAAATAAAACATTTCAGTGCTGCCTGAGAAAAAAATGAACCACTATTTCCTTTTTCCCTAACGTTTTTCTTTTAGGAAAACAGGAGCACTCCCATGCATTTTATTCTAGTTTACACAGTGTAAGAGAAACGGCAAGTAGAGAGAGAGTGATTGTTATAGCGGGATTCATTAGGCAGCATCATTTTCAGACCAGAAAGTAGCTCCCGTGCTTCATAAGGATGATCTGACCCTGTTTTAAGGGGCTGCAATGTGTTTCACCATGCATGGTCCTGCATGAAAACAAGGGCAAAGTGGGAAACGCTTTGCAAGAAACTTTCTGGATTGTTTTGCAACTGGAGCATTGCTGCACTGACCAAGCCTGTCCCATGGCACAGTGGGATGCTGGAGCAGCATCTTCCGCTGGAGCTCAGATCCTGCAGATGCCACCGCCACCATCAGAGCAATTTTGCTGACGAGAGCAGGGCGGACAGGCCAGCTGGGTGAGTTATTAGGAAAGGACATTAAGAACATCTTCAGGGATTTGAATCCCAGTGTTGTTTTCGCAAAGCTCACTCTTGCCTGACTCGATATTGCAATTGCTTTGAGCTCCTCCGGAGGGGGATCTCTGAGGCTGCTTTAAAATGAATAATTCATTCTTTCCTACTGATTTTAAAGAGAGGCAAAATTATCTGACTGATGATTCTCTGAAGAATTAAAGAGATTGCACACAAACTTGGTACATATTGTTGGAGCTTATTAAACATTTACAATTGTTTAGCTGTAAGACACTACAAGAATCCTAAATCCAGATCTGAAAGGCATATTTTCTTCTCCCTGTGGCCCCCTGATCTACCACTTACAGAGGCTGGAAGAGATTTGGGGGCTGCGGAGCCATCCCTGCTTACAGCACCCCATGGCAGCACTAGGGGGAGGGATCTGTGACCAGCACTGGGTCAAGGTGGTCATGGCTTTGTCCAGCCAGCTCCTGAAACCCCCAGGAGAAGATCTTCTACCTTCCTGGGCACATTTCTGTCTTGAAACCCTTTCAGCCAACAGGTTTTGGGACTGTCCTTCTGCTCCCTCAATGGTATTCATTCTGTGCTTTGACGAAACCTTCCATTGATCTTTCACATGGGTTGGAGGGGCACCATGAGCCCTTCTGTTGACATACCTGTAGGTGATTCAGGCTTTGGCCATTGGCTCTGGGCAGACCTTCATCCAGCCAGACACCTTGTGTCCTTCCTAATGTTAAAATGAAGCAGGCTGTGGTCTTTTCAGAGCTGCCTCACCCACAGCTTTAATTCATAAGTTCAATTCTTACTGATTTCCATCTGCAGTACCTGAAATATAAACTTACTGTGATGAAATCCAACCTTGCTCTGGTTGGACATCAGTCACCTTTTGCTAGCAGCTTCCTCACCAACAGGTCCCTCCCAAAACTCCCATCCTGCATATGGCCCTGGTGTAACCCCAGTGCCCTCCCATGATATTCTCCTACTGAAATAACCTCTGGCACATGTAAGCATCCTTATTTTTGTTCTTTTTGATGTGTCCCAAAGTGGTATTTAGAGGGTAAAATGCCATCTGCTGCCCTTTGTTGCAGTCGGAGGGCTGGGCAGGAGCTTAACTCAAGGGACAAGAGTGGACAAAGTCAGCCCCAAGATCTTTCTTGCCCAGCATCCTGTCTCTGGACTGTGCCACAAATGCATGATGTCTTCAGGTCATAAAATCAGATCAAACATGTGTAGGCCTTCCAGGGACTCAGTGGCCTACAGCCCACCTGTAGTTTCTTGGGCCACTTGTAATTTTTTGACAGCTTTCAGAGCTTTCTCTTCCAAAAACTTGCCCAGCATCCTCTCGAAATGACATAAACCCACATGTGGTGGGCAGCACTGAGCCCACGTGGCACACTGGTCAGTTCAAAAGTGACATTTGTGAAAGAGAATAACACAGTCTAGTAGGAAAAAACTGCCAACTGCTGCAATATTTTATTTTGAGAGTGATTGATCTTCCTTTCCTTACTTAAGACCTCTGAGGTAGGACCCTATACAGCCATTCTTATGAGGCACTTGTGAAACTGAGACCACTGATTTATGGAGAACTATGCACAATTCACTTCATCTGACACTGGTGCCCACCCACCACCCATAGTTTATGGTGGCTTTTAAGTCAGAGAATGAATCCTCCAAACGCCCTAAACCAGAACGATTAAATGAAATAATATTCAAACCTTTCTGATGAGTATCTATCCTGTTTATGCCTTTACCATCCTAAGAGGTCAACTTTGCACTTCAAGCACGATTTGATGTCTTGTGAATTCAGTGGCTCTTTCCAGTTTTATGGACTGGGCTCAATTTTATGGACTATTTTATGGTCTGGATTAGCTCCCGATATGCACTAATTCTCTTCAAGAGACCCTATTCATAATCAATAAGCACTTGTTTAATGACTAAAGAAAAACAGTTACATCTTTTATTACAATAAGAATCAGCTGCAACAAGACCTGGCCAGGACGGGAACCGCTTGAATGAAAATACACTGGACTAGTGAGACTGAATTGCTGCTAAAAGTCAAAACTTTGCAGGACGTCAAGCTTTGCACAGCAGTGCTCGAGGGACAGCAATGATGCAGAGAGTCATGTATGCCACAAAAACACTCCTAGGTGTGCATTGTGAACATCGCAGATATCAAATTTACTGCTCAAAGGAAACAATTCCTTTAACAAAAGAGATCACCTACAGAGTTGTGATTTCAAATGCTGAAGACGTGCCTTCAAATGGAATAGAGACAGCACGATTGTTAGACAGTTTTTTCTTGTAGTGCCCGAAGTACCGTATCCTGTAGAAGCCTGGCTCTGTGCCAGGAGGGATGTGCCATTCAATAGTCACGTTGCTCCGACCAAATAATCCTTTGGTCCAGTAAAACCTAGCAGACAAACCAAAAACTGCAGTCAGCAAGAAAATCCACTTTTCATTTGTTTTAACATCCCAAGAGCTCACTAAGTAGAACGCGATAAATGCACTCCAGTTAAGTGTATTTTAAGAGCTTCTTTTAATCTTTCCTCATATATTTAGGCTATCAGAGCAGCAACCAACAAGCCAACCCAAAACCCAGCAGGCTGAAAAATATCTGGAAACATGGAAAAACAAGTCAGTGGTCCTTTTTGCAGGTGAAAATTATTTCTACCAATGTGTTCTTACATTCCCAACTCCTTATCATAACCCCATACAACATAATTTCCATGAGCAGTATTCATTAGCTTATTCTTCCCTGCTCAGGGAGAAGGCTGAACCAAGAGGATGAGTATTTATTGAAGGTCACAAACAAAATCTATCATAATCGAGCTCAGGGCTTCTGGCACCCATTTCCACATCAGACTCTCATTTTCTTTTGCAGACTCCTTGTGCAAAACCACTTCTGCTCAACCTCAAAACTCTACAGACAACCACACATCATATGGGGGCGAGGGATTTTTAAGCTGGCTGTGATGGAGCACTTCTTGGGGAGATGAAGAAGATTAACCTGCTCTTCTTCTCATACTGCCAATGAAGGGCACTGCTGGATATCCCCCTAACTGTACCTGGGCCAGACATAAGAGTTATCAAGTCCTATGGACATAGCACCCCCATTTCAGGGCTTTATCTAACGCAAGCAGATGAACAAAATATGTTGATTCACTGGCAACAGTAATAAAAAGTTTCCCCATACCTGTCTAACTGAGAAGACTGAAATAAATATTTACAGACATCACTGGGTGAAAAACAGTGAATGATGGGGGAAATTTGGTTTGGTGAAGAGAGACCACAGGCTGACACAGGACCCATGTGTCCACCTGGTTGCTCTTGTCCAGCATCTTGGCTGTGGATTGCACTGGCTTGTCTTGGGACAAGGACAATGTTGTCTTGGGAGACGACAGTGAGGTGACACCACAAGGCCCGAAGTGCTGGGGGATCTCCATCCTTGGGGACTACTCCGACTCGCTTGGCCATGTCCCCAAACCACCTGTTATAGCCACAACAGTGGCCATGTTGGGAGCTGGGTTGCCCCAGAGACCTGCAGCCTGAGCCTGGCTGTAATGTGGTGACCTTAAAATGCTGCTGTGATAGATCTATGCCACCACCCAGCCTCCTCGCCATCCTGCCCTCCAGGCTCGGTGAAACAGGACCACCACTCTGGGACTTGGGAACTGGAATGTAGCTCAGATCCCACCTGGGAAGAAGCTTCTCACAGATGAGCTCATGGGGATTTAACCATGTCTTACCTCAGTTGGCTGTTTGCTAAAGGCAGGGTCAGGCAAATTCCTGCCTGTAGCTAAGCCCCTCCTCCTAAACAGTCCCAAGAAAGCATTTACTGCCCCCATGACAGATGCAGGGTGGGGCCAAACACTTCTCTACTGCAAACACCAAGACAGCATCCAGCAAAAGGGTGAGTCTGCAATGAGTTTATCCCTGCTGCAATGGTGAGCACAGGACAAAGGGCAGATAACAGCTATCTCTTTCCCTGAAAGCTGCACCTCCTTTAAGTAAACCTTTGTATCTTTTGATATGCATCTTTTGTATCTTTTGAAAATATGCATTTTACAAATGCAGCTATCAGCTATTTAATACTTTGCAACACTAAGCTAACAAATAATGTGTTCTCTTGTGCTATTGTCCTATTGCAATGTCAGCGCATTCAATGGTATCAAACATCAGTTTTTTTCTGTACTAAAAAAACGCAGTCTAATATCTAGTAAAAGTGTTTGATTCTCCTTGTCCTCATTGCCTTAATTACTGACATTTCAAGGTTAACACACTGACATAGTTAAAAGTGGCTTGTTTTCTTGTGGTATTTGGTAGTCTGCATTGATCTGCCTTCTGGCCAGCCCCTTTAGGCAGGAAAAAGCCAAGCAGCTCCTCTTCATTATCAGCAGAAGTACTTAAGCATCATTCAGAGATCCAAAGTCTGACCTTCCTCAGGAAGGAAAATAAGATGTCCAGATTCCCGACTTTCCAGCATCATGGCAGCACATTCTTCAAGTTTTGCACTTCTATATTTTTTTCATCTTCTCGAGTGACGTGTTATTAAACATTTTCAGTGTTCCTGGCCAAGATTTTGGGAAAGCTGTTGGTTTTTTGGAAGAGGATGGAAGAAGGCAGGGCTACATATATGGGTGATAAAATGCCATCGTTTCCTTTACTCAGGTAGGGAACTTGACTGAAAAGGGTGACATCAATGAGAGTGACAAGGTAACATAGTGCAAGTGTTAAACAGAGGGCAAGCACTTAGAAATGCAGAGCTACAACTGCATGTAGGAATACATCTCCTGCATTGGGACAGATGGAGTCCTGGCTACTGGATTATGTTTAGAGAGTGGTTGGTTGCACTTGGGCAGAAAAAATTATGCCCTATGAAATGCTCATCATAAATCCAGAGGAGGACTTTGCTGATGAAGCCAAGCTGTTGAGAGTGTTGCCTCTCTGAGGTTGTTTTTGCACGGGGACATTGCAAGGTCAGAAGACCCCAAGATGGACATTTTTGGAGGTCCGGTTTCTCACAGATAGGTTGCAGATGCAGATGGAAAATGTCTGGTTTTGTTAAAACAGGAGAGTAACTTGAAATCGAATGGTTTGACAAAAGATGCCTTTGGTATTCCTATTTTATGCGCTGACTTCTGGTGTAGCTCTGAAAGGTGACACCAGCTTTGTTGCTTAGTGGATGTTTTTCCTTAAGACTGACATCTCTAATCTTAAATTTTCTTTCTTACAAACTTTTTTTAAAATTGTTGACTGCTTCTGCTTTATGACGCACAGCAAAATTGGCCAGTTTCTCCCTATGAAAACCCTACTGCAGTGAAACTCCCATATTTTCTATTTGGTATCCTATCATCAGCATGGTACAGCAGATGGATGGATGTAGGATATGAACAAGTTGGACCACAAACCTTCTGCAACTCATGCTATTCCTTCTACCTTTCCAAACCTACAAGCCAAACTTATTGCAGAAGCTAGACCCAAGGGGAAGAAAGATTATTGTGGTCTTGACAAGTTAACCACCCAAATGTGGACCGATCAGTCCACAGAGAGAATCATCTGCAGAGACAAGACCAACCTACGGTTGGGAGCTCTGAAACGAAGCCCTTTAGGTTAAACTCAAATTACTCTGTGGAGTCTGTGGAACAGTGAAATCTTGTCAGAGCACCCACCTGGTGTCCCAGGAGGCATCGTTCTCTACCACATGCCAGCTGTCTGAAGTGCTGGTGTATCTCTCCACCGTCAGGAAGTTGTGTTCAGTCTGGAATAAAAATAATGGAGTTAGCCAGATGCTGAGGGGACAGGCATGTCTCTTCTGTGTCACTTTAAACTGGAGGACTGCTTCTGTGTGCTTTACTGGCAAATGAGGTAATTACTGGCAAAAATGCTGATATTTCACAGTCAAAGCACAAATTTAAGCTAATAAATGATGCGGAGAATGAGTAAAGAACTTAATTGATAAAAAGAGAATGGATAGATGAGGTATTTACTATCAATGCCTGTGCAAGATGAGCAGTGGGACAAATCAAGTACTTTTCTGATTTTTTTTGTTTTATTAAAATAGCACACCAGGCTGATAGGATGGACATGAGAGACCATGCTTGTTACAACTGGATGGCACAGGATGCCGACCAAGAAAGAGTGTCTGGCCTAATGCACGACATGGGTGCCTTTGAATTCAATAGTATGAAGAGATCATGAATAGTCCATATCTAACCATATTAAGGACTTTGCCCCAAAAGCTTTCTGGTGGTGTGAATTCCCAAAGCACATGCTAAAGGGAGAAACTCTCTTCTTCTGAACTCTCAGCAAAGAAAAAAAGCACTGGAAGCACACAATCTTACTCCTTCTGAAACCTGAATGTCAAAGATTAAAATGCATCAGGCAGAGGCAGTAACTAAATATTCACTAATCCCCAATATCCCCAACTGCAGTGTTGTTGTGTCATATTTACCACATTCTCTGCAGAGCTCCTGGGGTTCGCACCTACAAAAGTTACTTCAGCAACTTCTCTCTGGTGGGGAAATTGAAATTTATATTAAAGACTGAGCAGTATATTGCACATTAAGAACATCCTTTGAAGATGCCATAGGAGTTTTTTAGTGGTTTAGTTGGTTTTTTTTGGTTTTGTTTTAAATTATTTATTAATTTCATTTGTTGCAATAGCAATGGACAATTTATACTGTGAACTGGTATTCTGTGCTGTGCCATTCCACTTGTCCTGCTTGCTGGTTAAACTCCAGCATAGCACATAAGATTTCTGTGTAAAAGAGGGAGGGAAATAGGTGAGATGTTTAAGAATGCCTCCCTGCCTCCTTCCTACCTTACTGCTGGAGACAGCAATGAGATGAAAGTCCTTGCTCTGAACACCTCATCTCAATTTTGAGTATTGAAAACTGAACCTTCTCTGACATTTTTATTTCTTTTACATTCCATATCAGAGGCATTAAAGGTGACCTGATTTCTGCTTGTAAAGAAATCACTGTACAAAATTTGCGTATTTAATCATCAACTGTTATTTTATGTCAAAGCAGAAGGGGAAATCTTCTTCATGTTGAATAAAAGGCTTTTATTTTCCCCTTCATTCACCCATTTTAATCACATTCAGTACAATGACATCAACATGAAAATGCTCTGTCTCTGCCTTTTCAACAATGCCCACTAAGTGCAATGGGACTTTTTTGGTCTGAGTGCACCATGACCCTTTAAAACACATGGACTTTTTTTGGATGAGGGATAAGAATTTAAAGACAATTTCCTAAACAGGTTTTAGCAAGTCCTTGAAGCTCTCACCGCTCGATACTGTTGTCTCGCTTCTTGTAGCACATCCCCAAATGTCTTATTCGTCGGCACGCGATCGGCAGTGAGAGGTGGCACCAAAGTCAAGTTGCCTATATTGAAAACTGGGGGCTCTGGACCACGTGGCAAATCCTGAACTGTATTCTGGGAGAGGGAATATGTGCTCATTATACATACATATAGATAACCAGTATCTCCCTGGTGAATCATATCACTGTTGTGGCTCTTTATCGAAGTCCATTGCTTAGATAAATTTTAAGAACAAGGGCAATAAAGTTAACATAAAAACAAACACGAGGATCTTTATCTGTGCTCTGCATGCAGGAGCAATCCCCGCAGGACACCCACTGCCCTGTTGCTGAGTTTCCCCCAATCCACCCCCCAGAATATCCCACAACTCTAGGAGGCAGCACCCACCGGTCCTGCCAATTCACATGGTCCACAAATGCAATGGGAAAGAACATTGCCATGTACAGCAGAAATGTAGCGCATATTTTTTTCCTCTCGGTAGAAAAGCAGCAACTTCAGGCCATGCTGAAAGGTTGGAGTACCCATTTCCTAACCATTGAAGAAAAAAAACCCAGAATTTCTCAAGTGGTAGAAGATCCCCATTAAAGGAATTATTTTCATACCACATGAGAATTCCTCAAAGCAGTTTCTTTTGAGAAAACAGAGTAGCAATCATGCAGCCTCGCTAAGGAACAAATACAGCCATCACCACTTAGAGGATTTAAATGTCTCTAGCAGCATGTGGCAAATAGAAAAGTTTTATTACCGTAGCAATAGCCTTTGCCAGTCCTCTGTACAGTTGAATATAAGCAGAAAGGGTATGTGGCCCATAAATAGTTGATGCAGCCTCATATCGTTGAACCTAGCAAAGCACAAATTTGGAAAAGGAGGGGTTGAAGGACTCTTGAGGAGTTTATGCAGCTCATCCTACTGCTCCAAGATCAGCACTATACCTGTGGGGGTTTATTTACTCCCGTACTGCTAGGGAGACAGCCCAACAACTTGCCTAAATGTTTCTGCTGCAATTTCAGGTTACTCTTCATTCTTCAACCCATCACAAACAGGGAGGACCAGTTGTCACTCTTCCAGTTATCACAGCTCTTTTACTCTTTCAAAGGCTTATGATGTAGGTCGTCTCCTCTCCAACTTTTTGTGTTGGACAACCCCAGTTCGTCCAACCTTCCCTCCCAGTTGAGGGTTTGTAAACCCAAGGATTCCATACAGTGGTCTACATCTTCCTCAAAGCACAGCATCTACCACGTCTTGTGGGGACCCTTAAAAGTGGGTCTTGCAAGCTACATTGTGGTCTTTTCCACAGCAACATGGCACTGCAATTCATGTTCACCTTACGACCCTAGAGCTCCAAATCTTTCTTCTGGCAATTTTGCCACCTTAAGAAGATAATTTCTAATTTGTCCAAGTCATCAGGAGATTACTAAAACAGACCTGAACTCACAGGAGCTTCCTTCAGTATGTCTACCCATTTCTACCTTA
The DNA here is from genome assembly GCA_008921705.1 of Burhinus oedicnemus. Classification (NCBI taxonomy): domain Eukaryota; kingdom Metazoa; phylum Chordata; class Aves; order Charadriiformes; family Burhinidae; genus Burhinus; species Burhinus oedicnemus. The sequence continues at coordinate 339,111 of VFFE01007718.1, forward strand.
AAGCATCCATATGTACTCTATAGATGAGGAGTATGGAGGAGCTGCTGTCAGGAAACCACATTGGCCCTTATACCGTGTTGTCTGGGCCAGAACAAACAAGGAGGTCTTGTGATTTCTGCCACAGATTCTTCAGCTTTTTGTGGCAAAGTACTCTAAACATACGTAATTTCAGATGAATTATCATCCTGTATAGCCAAAAGCTGAACTCAGTTAGACGTATTCAATCCACAATTTTAACATTTACCTGGTATTCTTCATAGGTGGTAACGTAATGGGTGTAGACATTGCACAGACCTGCAATTACGACATCCATTCTTGGTGCATCATGAGAATCAAATTCCTAAGAAAGGAAATAAATCACTTATCTTGTAACAACTGCTCCATGCACAATTATATTGTTGTTGTTGTTGTTGTTGTTGTTATCATTGTTATTAACGAGGACAGAATACAAAGTTACAGTGGGGACAAGGCTGGCTGTTCAGGAATGCAACCTTAGAAGTGTAATTTGCCTTTATTAACTTCTCACATTCATTTCCCGAAGAAAAAGAGGAGAAATGACCTCATACTCTAGTAAATTCAATAAATTTAGGGGTTTTTTGAGGCTGACGTCTGTATACTCCCAAAAAAATGTGTTATGGAACTATATGAGACAGGTTCAGTGAGTTGTGGACACAGCACCTGAGATTAAGATGATATTTAGGCTACAGCTGAGAATAGAAGGTATCAATCAGGAAAATGGAAAAAATACATTTACCATTTTTTTCCAATTGTCCTCATGTTGCAAAATCCTGATAGGGATTAAGGAGCTAAACCCCTCCATCCTAGAGACAAAACTCTTGCTAGCATCAGTTATGCCTAGATCTCAGTTGAATTAGCTTATGTTGGCTTAATGGATTGAAAATTGATCAGCTGCTTTGGGGGAGGATATTAATTTCTCCTACATGTCAGTAAGCACATGAAGAATGTGTATGAAGCAATTATGAGAAGGAAACACCTGTGAGACATGAGGCCAATGATCCCGGCTGGGAGGAGACAAAGGGAAAACCAGAAGAATCAAGAAACGTGAAGTTCCAGATATGCTGTGTTCTAGAGAAGCCTCTTCCTCAGCAACTTACTCTTTTAACAGCTTCCCGTAGCCTGCGTCCAGACATGGTCCTAGGGCCATTAAGGGAACAATGTCAGTCTGCAGAAATGCAGGGAGCTAAAGCAGGTATCGCTGGTTGGACATGCAGCACACCACCAGAAACTCACATAGCACTTGCAGCACTGCTTAGCATCCCTTAAGGCTTCTCTGCGATGAGCTCAACCAAAACGCCTCTAAACGTTTCACATACATCATCACAGCCAGAGTGAGGCTGGCAGCACCCCAGGGCAGGGTGGTGTAGAACAAAAAGTGCTATAAATAAATCATTATTCTATTCAGATTTTCACCATTGTACCATCACCAGTCAGTGCAATTCATCATTACGGTGTTTGTGACATGAAAAAAAATAAAAAATCAAAGTTAACAAGTTCCTTTCATTTCATTGAAACTGCATTTTGCAATGAACAGTTAAAATTATTTAGGAAGCTTGTTTGCATCTCATTCATTCCCATGGCTAGTTTACAGAACGAAGAAGAAAATGTGAAACCCCAGGTAACCAGAGCAGACAGTATACAAGAAAGTACATGCAGTGGACACATATGTGTAGTGTCTGCACAGCTGTCATATACTGGGGACAATTTTCAGCCTACACCCCCTTTCTCCCTGCATGCAGAAGTATCACAGGTAGTTTGAATGAAACGCTGCCAGCTGCACTATATAGAACAAGAGCAAAGAAATACATACGTGAACTCCCCAGGAACAGCAATGATTGCCAGCGATCCAATGGCAACAATCTGAACGTCCACGATGTCAGGGTGCCATGGGTGAGGCCGAGTCATCTGAGGTGAAAAAAAGTGGATATGGCTATTGTAGGACGGTAACAAAATAAGATAGCTGAAGTGTTTTCCTTCCTACAGTCATAAATCAAGCAAATAAATTAACTTCATAGACAGGCACATGAGAAAGTGCTTTACCTCCACATGTACAGCAAGTTATGTGACAACACCAGATAGATAAGGCATATGTAAGGCAAAAAATAAGGTGTCGCCAGAGGGGCAGCTTAAAGCAAAGTGGGTAAATAAGGTCAGAGTAGCACCTAGAAACCCTTCATTCGCATGGGGAAAGGATCATGTCAGGATCAATAAGGCTGATCATCCGACCAGGACAGCAAAAGTGAATGAGTGAGATCAGAGAGCCCAATGGCAATGGGAAATGAAAGTTACCTCTTCGTTAGCTGAGCAAATGCACTGTCAGTTTTGATGCAGAGGGAGAGTTTCTAAGTCACCCAGCTCAGGGAACCCTTGACCTAGCCCTGACTTCAAACTGCCCCTTAGCAGGGACCAGACCATACTCGGACTCAACCATTGCAGCAGCCAAAACACACACCATGGCAGCATTTCATCTTTAAAAAAAAAAAAAACAGCTAGATAAAAATGAAGCAGCATCTTAAAAGGAAATTAAGAACAGCAAGAGCTCAAGGGTGGCATGGCTCTGCAAATGAAATGCAAAACCCTGCTCCACCAAGTCAAAAAGATTTTTGAGGAGCAATTTATTTGGGACAAAATATGCATGACAAAACCTTGTGAAGCACATCAGAAGCAGAAGTCCTGCCAGAGCATCTGTAAAAGGATGCTCAAAAGGTGATAAAGTGGTAAGAATAAAGCGTAATTTAGTCTCAGTAAGTAGGATTTTGGGGAAGTTCAGTAAGAACAAACACAAAGTCCTGCCCAGGACAAAGCATCCCCTAGGATGGGGCAGCAGCTCTGCAGAGGCTGGCCCTAAGAAATAATTCTTCTCTGCGCAAGTGGAGCATCCCTGAGATGGAGACCTAAGCATCAGGGGATCTCCATCTTTGCCAGCTGCCCCAACTCTTCTGGACATGGCCCTGAGCAACCTGCTGTAGCTGCAAGTATTGGTCCTGCTGGGATTGGGGCAGTGCTGGAGATCCACACCCCAGGGTACCTCCAGCCTGAAGCTGGTGTGATTCTACCTGTGGATGAGTAAGTCTGGCATCAGTCAATGTTATAGCTCACAGAACGATCAGACACTTGTATAAACATGACACAAAAGCAGAGGTGTCAACAGGACATTTCCAGAGGAAGTCAAAGCCCAGTAGAAACCTTTGAAGACAACACTGGGAAGGTAAGTTGGTACAGTGCCCAGAGTTTCCAAAAGTTAACTTCGAAGAGTTACTTCGTTTTGCATGGACCAGTCTGTCACATGACAAGAAAGGTCCTCTCATGGATTAAGGCAGGAAACCAATGGTAGGATGGAATAAAAATTCACCCACAGCTATTAAGATCTGAGCAACAGTAGAGGATGTCCTGAAGCCAGCGACTGCCAGGAGGCAATACTGAGCTCCACGGACCATTGGCTTTCCCTGACCTCATGCATCTTCTTTGTGCATCCTGCTCAGGGCTGTTTCACAGGCAGAGAATTAGGCCAGGGTGTATCTTCAGTTGGGTATTTTGACCCTAATGAGAGCAGCAGGTCTGGTCCCTCCTCCTGGGATACATGGAAAAGATGCTCTGCAAGAGGACAACTTCCACCTCTCTCATTCTGATGCAAGCTAATGACAACACCTCTTGTTTTCTATTTTCATGCCTTCAAAGCCCATGCAGCTCTTTTCCTTGTTCTTCGACATAGGGGCTGACACAGACATTGTCTGTAGCACCCTAGCAAAACCTATCCCAGATCAGCAATCTCTGCCCTTCCCAGGGCACACACCAGCGTATCCTTACCTCTCCAGTGCTAAAGAGGATTGGCTTGGGTTCGTGGCAGGCTTTTGTTTCATTGGATGGTTCTCCCAGCAGCTGGTCCCGGATTTCATCCCAAAATGGGTCCCCTTCTATTGAGCCTTGAGGGGGAAACATCTTTTAAACACTGTTCCTTCAGCTGCCCCAGCAGCTATTGAACAAGAAATTTATTTATTACCCCCTTCATGCTTATGTGGGATCAGATATTTCTCAGTGGATTCTGACTATCTCCCTTTTCTGGGGTGGTTTGAAAAGCTGAGCTTTAGCTCAGCTGAGTAGCCTGCAGGTAACGAGAACAAGTGAGAAAGATTGCCCCAAAGCCAGGACTTTCTTCTTCCCACGCCCCATCCAGCACTATCCTTCCTTCAGAGCATGGTCATATCGTTCTCCAGAAGCTTTCTAACAATCACAGACAAACTTGCGAGGGGACTGTAAGTTCACACCTTCCTAAAAAACATCCCTTTGGAGGCTGTGGTTCAACCAGCTGTTGATGTTTCTAAATGACTCTGGGATTTTGAATCTATTTGGGAGATGCCCCATGTCCTCCCTGTTTATACGAAACCATATTGACATCTGATCCCTAAATTACCTTGCGTGAAGTTGAAAGCCCCCACTCCATCAATAGTCCCAGCAGCAAAGCTGTATCCTAAGGCTGGTTTACATGTTTTAACCTTAATCAGAAGGGGGAAAAAAATGAAAAGGAGATATTTTAAAACCAGTTCCCCTCAGTGCGCCAAGTCGTGCTGTGAGAATATAACATTTCTTCTTCCTTCCTTATGCCTGTCTGCATTCCAGGAGCTCCCGCTCTTACCATGTGTGTGGCATTGAGCTCCACCGAGACATCACTCATGTTCACCCACTGGTGAGCTGAGCTGAGGGGTCCTGTGACCTCCTGGGAAGCTTTTTCATACAGCTCCTAAGGGACACACAAGGTAGAAATCCTTGAGGAAGAAGAAATCTGGAATTCAGCTTTTCTGAGACTCAGCTATATGAATTATTTCTTCATTCTGTTGACACCTGAGTCTGCAGTGTTAAAAATGACAGCCATGTTTTCCTTGCCATTTGATACACATGCCAGGCCACTCTGACTGGGACAATCTTTCACTTGCCAGTCACGATCAGCCTGGAGTGACTTCAGGGCAAGCATCTGAAATGGCGATTAAAAGGAAACTGCCACCATCAAGCCTTCTGCTCTTACTCATCTGCTGGACCTGTTTCAGTTCCTACAAGCTGCTCTCCTTGATATGGTGCCAAAAAATGTCCTCTTACTGACTACTCTCGCATTACACAAAGCTGCAGAACGGGAACCAGTAAATTCAGGTGACTTTTGAGCCCAAGGACACAAGTGACATTAGGGAGCCCATAGGGTGGAGGACACTGGCTGACTAAATGCAAAGTCAAGCAGGGCAAGAGGAGTATCTTTCACAGATGTTTAAGCTAGCATGTTTTAACTCACATTTGCATTTGTTTGGGAGTCTGATGCCAAAGTTGGCCAACAAGTGATGGTGTCTCTGAGCCCTTCTACGAGTCTTCAACACCAGTGATTTTTCCCATCATGACACCTCCAAGATGTGTGTATGGGAGGGAGGTGGAGATTATAAGGGGCAATATCCATATTATATACCAGTGAGGAGTATTGAGATTAAAAGCCCAAACCAACATTTTCAATTTGCAACACCTACAATGATGTATCTGAATAAAAGTGTGTGCTTTCTGAATAATCAGAAAACTTTTCCTTAAGCATATAACTGTGGATTTTGGAGTAATTTAAATCTACAAACATTCACAAAAACAGGTGCAAGAAAGTTGCTTAAATGAACATACATTCCTGTAATAACAGCATTCACACACACTCATAAAGCAAAATATCACTTACCCTTGCTTTAAAGTAGATATTTTGCCCTATAATTCTTGTACTGTCAAACATGTCATTACCGGGACCCATGGCCATGCACATTGTTGCCTGTTAAGAAATTTGTTTAAACACTAGTGAACAGTTAATACGGAGAACATCTGGCAATGCAAAGTGGATGAGTTCACAAGGGATCATCATACTGTGGGAACTAATTGCTTCTTGCTAGCCATCTCGAATTTGGCCACCACGTCACTACACTAAACTTTGCAGAGCGATAAATTTAAGTTTGGGGTGAATGACCAGAAAACAGCATATATGAGGACAAGACACAGTAAGTTCCTGAAAGAGGTATTCAGAATAGTCCAAAAAGAGGTGATTTTTTTTTTTTTATGTCCCCTTCATGCGCAGTGGTCTACCACGTGACTCTGTACTTGCTGCTCCACCCTGTGTTTTCTCCTTATCAGAAGTTAATGTAGATCAGGTAAGACATACTTACCCCCCCCACGGGACAAGTGCTCTGTGGGTTATTGCACGACTCCCCCGTGTTTACACAGAATGGGCCTTTGGTGTTGGGCGACACGTCTCCCAAGTTGGAAGATGCAAAAGCAGCAACAAAAGAGCCCTGCCAAAACCAGACATGGTCAGATGGATTTTAGTGCCTTGAAGTGATTGCAAACATCACCCGTGGCTTCCCCTGCAGTTAAGGCTGACATTACAGCCAGCTGATGAGCGTGCAATACTGGTAAACTTTTCTGAAGTGACTGGAAGGACTGTGTGTCCCAAGGGTTAGGGACAGGAAGACCAAGGGAGAATAGGACACGCCAGATGCAACTGCCATTTCAGGGAGACCTTCACATGGCTTTGGTATCCAGACAGCGTTTCTTCATCTACCTCTTCCTCCTCAGTGGCAGCTCTTCCCCCCATGCCCCCAGTTTCTCGTGTTACTGATCAGATGTTAATGGATCATTGTAGCACCTTGCACAGGACTAGTTTTTTCTGCCAGGCTTTGAGCACGACTGATTTACAGGGTGAGAGCTGTTGGATCTGACCGCAGGAGTTAACGTCAAGCAGTACTTGTTAGAAGCAAGGCTGGTTAAACACCGAGTATCAGCTGAATTTAGCTCTCACAGATACTCTCTTTTTTTTCCCCTCTTTTAGAGATGGGATACATCAACACTAGATATTTTGATATATTATCAGCTCTTAAGCCATTTTCTTGTAAGATACAATGTGCCCAGCAGATATTAGCATACAGCTAAATATTGAATCCTGCAAACACTGCTTAGCTTTGCATACATGTCAACTTTCACTGACTTGCACCCATAACAACACACTAGAGTCAAGTCTTGTTAAAAGCTTTTAGATAATCCACTATAAAAAGAAACATTTTCAAGCAGGTAGGTAGACTTTCTTTAGTTTCCATCTCTGGTATGAACTGCATGTGCTCCTCTGCCCAGAGTATTAAAATAGGAATTGGGCAACTGTTTCAACATCCATGCTAGAGATATACATGGGACACACTCTTAGTCAACTCATGACAAAGTGTCTGTGAGATGGGTTCATGTTCATATTTACATTTACATTTCAGGGGAAATAATGCTTTTTAAAGGAGCTGTGTTTGTACCCTGAGGATGGCAAATCTGGATGAATGAGAATCAGAAGGTAGAACTGGCTGGAAGCCATAAGAAAGAAGTGGGGCTGACCACAGACTTGATGCCACACCACAGATGCAATACAGCAACCCATTGGATCAAGTATTCCACACGTCTTTTTTGTATTTCCAATAGTAGAATCAAAATAAATTTGGTTTATTCCTAAATTCTAAATAAATGCCACTGATCACTAGTTTGGAAAGTCAAGAGTACACTTTGCAATTTCTCTTCTCTAGAGGAAGAAAGTAAAAAAACCAAAGCATTCATTTTTTACCCTGCTGTCCTATTTCACTGTTTGAAACAACCCACTTTGGTCCATAGAAAGCACCAACCATCCCCTCCCTGCTGCAGCACTTTTTTCCCCATTATTTTCAGCAGTCTGAAAAGACTCCCACCTCTCCGGGAAGCATCCCCTTGTTCTTCTCCTGTTCGAACAAGTAAGACGCGTAGCCCATGTTGTCACTGTTCACAAGATGGTTTGTGTTGTTCATGCTGACTGGGTGCACAGCAAACCAGCTGAAGAGGAGTCAGAAGACACACATAGGAAATGCGTTGTTCAATCTATATATTGGCCATTGAGTTGTTCAATTTATATATTTGCAATTAACTTATGGGAATTTTCTTTGGGAGAATAGAAATGCAGACTGTTGCTACCTAGGGATGGATTAACAAGGGCAGAGTTATTCCCATCCCCTCCCTTCCTGACCAGGAGGGCTCGTGGCTATGATGGTCCAGGTCTTGAGGCCACAGGAATTTGGCACTGTAATTATCAGGACCAGCAAGAGCTATTTCAGACCTGAACTGACTCTTTTCTGTGTCCAGAGAATTCTATTTTGGAGGGATTTTTATTTTCTTGCTTCAAGGAATAAGGAGGAGTCAGCACTGTAAAAAAAGAACAAAAGGAATGCTTCCATTCTTACAAAAAAGAAAACTCTTTTCTTCCTCTTAATGCAGTCATACTCTTACTTGTGACTTCTAAACAAGGAAGACACAATTATGGCTTTGTTACTACACATTACTTCGTTTGCCTGGCCTTGAGCTCTGAACTTCGCGTGGCCAAACACTGCCCCACAGATCTGTTGATAGGACGGGTGTCATAAATGTTGTCTGCGGGAATAGCATGCTTCCCACAAAACATGGGGTATTAAAGAAACTAACCAAGAGGAGAGGAGCCCAAAGGGTCCTGGAGATGCCGGGGCCAGGATCTGCTTAGAGGGGCACAGCCAGAGCCCCAGAGAGGTTTTTTTCTGCACCCCTACAAGGGAAGACCAGCTATGGTTATCTTCCTCAGGTGCCTTTGGGTCGTGACAGGAGATATGCCCAGATGTAGGTAGGCCAGGCGCTGCTGTATCTCCCAGAGTAGATGAGGGGTGCTGACCTGGTTTATGCACTCAGAGACATTCTGGTGACTAGGTGGGAGCAATGGCCAAGGGTCAGTGTTGGGAAGGAGAGCTTGTGCAGAAAGACAGAACTGCTACAGAACTGTGGTTTATGAGGATTTGGAGAAAAACACGTTACTTCGGTGGTCAGTACCTGATAAGGCCTAGCTCCTGTCCATTCCTATCTACCATCTTCAGCATCACCATTTCTTTATCTGTGTTGGATGAATACCTGGATGAAAATGAAGCAGGGAAATCCCATTAGCATCAGAGCTGTGGTCACGCTCTGCATTGCTCAGACATGTTAAATCTCCACTAGGTTGAGCAAGGAAATGGAGAGGTTATTACAGATATTACCAGAGCACAGTGAGACCTCAGAGGAGCATCTGAAAATAGCTGTGAAGGTAGGGAAGAGTTATAGTTGTTGACCTCAGGTGCTGCTTCTCCGGTGGATGCAGAGAGGAGCTCTCTCCGATTACAAATTCACGCACCAAGGATGGCACTTTAATGCCATCTGACTCAAATGTTAACATCTACTTAAGATTTTTTTTTTTTTTGTCTTTTTAAACAAAGCATAAGGTTACATCCTTGGCCAGTGCCTCACATGCTTGGAGGGGGCAACCACAACTTTCAAGTCCACTCTTGCAACTAATTTTTGGCAATGCACACACCCAAGCACCCATGATGGCAACAGTGTCGTTCTGCCATAGTCTTGGCTCCACATTTTCAACCGTCCCATGAATAACCAGAAACACCAGCTGCAAGACAGCTGGGTCATGGTCCCAGCTAAAGGGTACTCTTCAGGGCTGTTTCTCTCCTGCTTGAGGAGCTTTTACCTGCTCCGTTCAGACGCTGGATTCTTAAGATAGGAGAAAGGGCTTCGGTTGATCTGACTGTTTTCTACTGTGCCTCTGTTTATAAAAAGCCTTCCTCTCTTCATGTTCTTATGCGCTATATCAATGCTCTGAAAAGCAAGAAGGCAGAAAATATTAGTCCATGCATGTAAGGCATATATAAAATTATCTGGAAAAACTCTCTCTTTCCCTCTCTGTCTGTCCCCAACCCTTTTTTGGGAATTTGAGGGCTTTTTATTTTTCCTTAAGTAGTTCAAAATTCTAGAAATTTATGATAATATTTTGAAACCACCCACAACTCTCTCTTTCTAAAGAAAGACTTCAAGACTTCTGTTTTTTGATCTGATTTTACTGGTAAGCATAAACCCATCTCCAAGTGTGTTTTAAGACTGCGACATTCAGAGGTGATACCACAAACATCACAGCAAGAGCTCCATTAGTCACAAACGTATCTCCCCCACCTTTTCTGTGTTTATGGGCTCTCATGTCAACAGACTGGACGCCACCTACCTTTACAATGCCATTCACGATAGCGTTGAGGGACGGTCTGATTAGTCCTTTGCTGGTGATCCAGAAGAGGGTGTACTGGAAGTAGCCCCCAGGCCCTGAGTGTGTGTGGGTGCCGCTGAGGATAACATTGTCCTGTCGGTACAGCTCACCATACTTGTCCTTCAGTTTCTTGAGCACCTAAGAGGAAGGAGGTGGTCCTAAAAAACCCTTTTTCATGCCCAAAGGCTATGGATATTTGTATCAGCCCCTGCAAAAAACCCAACCATTCATCTTCTTGCTATTTTCCTTCTGTCTGATACTCCCATACTGGTGTCACAACAAGTAAGTTATAGCTGTTGACTTCACAAGAGCCTTAAAATAATAAAATCTGGTAAGTGAAGACCTCTATGGCCAACTTGCAGTGAAGCCCAGATCGCCCAAGGAGTCCCCAGTTCTCTGACATCTCCCCCTCTCCTCTGTGGTGCTGGAGACCCAGCACTACACAGGCACCATGATAATATATTCATGATTCAAATGTATTTGTGATAATTTTTCCACTAAGAAAAACATGGTCAAACTCCAGCCTCATTTGCTGAGGAATCAAAAGCTCTTCTTCAGCAGAGACATGAAGTCTCTTCAAGACTGTGCTGCAAGGAGATCCTAAAATAAACTGTCAATGTGCTGTTATGCTCAATATTATAATATAATAACTACATTAATGACTACATTATAATAATAACTACTTAACTACAGTAATAACTACAACCTTAATGCTCATACCAGCAACAACCCAAACTGTGCCAATTATTCATTTCCAGCTACATACCTCCAGCCTCAGTCTCTGAGACACCATTCCTATGTCGACGCTAACAAACACTACCCTCCTGGAGTCATCAAGGTCTGCCATGATGAAGGCTCGGCTGTAGAGGCGCATGAGAAGCCCACCACCCACCTGGTCTGGGTTGGCGTATCCCATCTGGAAGGGAAGAACTCCATCAAGCCCATGCAGCCAAAATATTGGGCAATGTATTCATTTGCATGTATTTTTTTTAAGTAGATTTGCCAGAGGATGAGAGGACTCATTCAACATATGAACACTCAGAGCTGCAACTATTTTGCCCTGTGATTGTGAGAATCATAGAATCATAGAATGCTTTGGATTGGAGGGACTTTAAAGATCATCTAGTTCCAAAGCCCCTGCCATGGGCAGGGTCACCTTCCACTAGACCAGGCTGCTCAAAGCCTCAAAGAAAATTCACCTAATGTTTGAAGATGACAACCATTTGGCAAGGCAGAGCCTCTAAACCAGAAGTTCTTCAAAAAATACTCAGAGATGATGAAAATCAGTATTTCACCAACCCTCTGTTCAGTTCCCCAACTTACCAGAGGAATTTCTGCCACGGGTCCTGTGCAGTCAGCTCGACCTACACCCAGTAAGTAGTTTGCTATTACTTCATTGGAATCTATAATAAGAATAAATAGTAGGTTAGTGGACACTTGAGCAAGAAGAATTGGGGATCGAAGAGGCAACCCAGCCTTATTAAAGAGATTGCACACCTGAAACCTGCTTGACATCCCCAGAGGACCCAGCAGGCCCGTGGACAAGGGGAGCCAGCTGATACTGTCTGCTTGTTTCCAACGGGCTGTCAATATGGTCTAAGTGTGTTGAGGCTGTTAAGGCATTTGAACCAGGCATGAAGAACTGCAGAGAGAGCTCACAAGACAGGGTCACTGGACTGTATAAAATGTGTCGTGATTCACAGTGAGGGGGAAACAAACCTAGCTTTGCTGATTAAGCTCTCCAAGCCCACCACTGCCATGCAGCAAACAGATCCGAGGGTGTAAGAGCTGTTTTCACACAAAAAATTCACCTCAGCAGCAGTGAGAAAAAGGGGATGGCATATCAGGAGCTACGAGGAAAGGACTAGAGAAGAAAGAGAGGCACATCCATATGTCGCCCTGGTGCCTCCAACGCATCCTGTGTCCAGCAGTGGTGCCCTGGTCTCAAAAAAAATCACAGCAGAGCCAGGAGAAGCTCAAACTCTGGACAATGATCTCCAGGCAAGTGGTGAGGAAAAGGACTCCTGAAGGAGATCATGTCTCATCTCAGCCATCACGAAGGTGGAGAAGTCCTTCCACAGGGTGGACGAAGTGCCTGGACAAACTCATGGAAGAAAAGCCACTGAGGGCTATTCAATTTAAAAAAAAATAAAAATTCGAAAATTATCTGCAACTCAGGAAATCCCAAAGCCACAAATCACTGGAGGCTGAGATAACACTGTGGGAAAATATTTCCATGAGCTCGATCTGTTCTCACAGTCTTCCCAAGCTGGCCACTGCTGCTCAAGACAGGGCATTGGGATAAGGAGACGCTTGGTCTTCCCAGTCTGGCCTTTCCTAGGCTGTCACTTAAAACAGAGGAGAACTGAAACACTCACCCTGGCCACAGGCAGACCACAGGGCATATCTGTCATGTAAAATGGCATCAGTGAACAGGGCTACCCATTAAAACTAGCATTCCTCCACCTTCTCCTCCAAGAGCTACAACAGAGAGGAACCGCTTGTGCAAAAAAACGTGTTACAACCTAAAAACATGAAGAAAGTGTGAACTACATCCAATTTGAGATCAAAATCTAGAAATTAGAACATTCCATTGCTGACACGTCAGGTGATGCCCCATCCAGGGCAGGGGAGGCCCCTGACTCTGGGAAATGGCTCCTATCACACCTAAAGTTTCAGAATGTTTTCTTTCACCATGAGATTTTATCTCTCCAGAGGACATGCATGGGGTACATTAGAAGTGAATTGAGAGTTAACTTTGGGCTGCTCCCGAGGCCCACCTGCCCCATGCCTGCTCATGGGGTTGGAGGCGTAAATGAGTTTTGATGGGATTGCAACAGCTGTGAAGGCCCTTGGTGAGGTGCTGGGAGCCAGGGGCTCACGGGACCCCCTCCAGCAGGCAGAGACAGGGAAGGGAGGTTGTCTGGATCCTTGCAGCCAGCCTCACCCACCGGCCTCGAGGCTGTGCATCTGCACCCAGAGAGATGCTAGCATTGGGTTTGACCACCATGCTCCTGACACACAGGCCAGCAACAGCACTGTGCCATGCCTGTGCGAGAGGACCACAGGCAGAGAAGATTATGTAGATTCAGCAGTGGCCCAGTGACCGTCTACCTGTATCCCTATAATTTAAGTTACTGCACTGGATGCACATTCGAGCAGGGTGTGATGGCAGGACTGAAATAGGTCAACTTGCCGTGGCTCTCTTTGGCGAGAAAGTGGAGGATGAGGAGCACCGCAGTCACTGCTATCATCAACACCAGGCAAACGATGAGGATCACCTCCAGGCGGGAGAAGGAGCACTTGGACCTCTTTCCACACATGGTGGGAGCACTGTGAAAGTAGAAAGGAGCCCATGAGGAAGGCAGATGGGACAGCCCCATTGTCGGGCGTGTCCCACCCAGAGCAGCACATCGCACCCTCAAAGACCCAGTGATGGTTTGTGTTCCCCGTCCCAGCCTCAGAGCAGGCAACAGCAGCAATAAGGATGGGAAGTGGAGGTTTATTTTTCAATCTGCTTAAGACAGGAAAAATATATCTCCTGCGAGCAGTGATCACTCCTCGTCACAAGGCCTGATAGAACAGGGTGAGTGTCCGAATTACCAATCCCACATTTCCTGGGACATTTTGCTTGCTCTTTTGAAGAAATTTTTTAAATAAATCCCACAATCTTCCACCAGATCCTATGTTCACTGAGCAGCCGAGGGAGATGCTGCGGCCTGAAGCCTCACAGCTTTTCTACTGCTCGCGCTCTCGGAGCACATCAGAAAACAATATTGTCACCATAATAAAGGTCAATTTAGGAAACTCAGCGTGAGAAAAGCATGCCCCATTGCACATCCAAGTGCAGTTCTCTTCTGGCTAGAAAAAGTAATGGTTGTGACAGCTTTCCAAGACAAGACCCTCTGTATAGACACTGGCTTTCTTGATCATATGCAGAGCTCTTTGCATTTGCTTTTTGTGTATTGTTCTTCCTCCTTGGACACAGGTTTATTTTGGGTTAAAGATTAACAATAAAAATTATTCAAAATACAGCTATGGGAAAATATGTTATTTCCTCCTCTGATAAAAGCTCTGGTGACCTCTGATTTGTCCTGCTCTGGTACCTGAGATTTGCATCAAGGGCTTTGGTCTTGCCTGGCAGGAAGCGGCAAAGACATGCCTTTTGCCCTCCCTGTAAGCATCTGTACAAGGTAGAAATAAGCCTTTTAAATAGCTTTGGCCATTTCCATGTGTCCTTAGATGTGCGAGCAGATAAAACTTACCACAGATCCCATTTCTCTGCCTGTGACAGAACCACATATTTGGCCAAAAGACCTGGTCCCTTGTCTAGAGTGGTGGGAAGTCTCCATCCTTGAGGATGCCCCAGACTCACCTGGACATGGCCCCAAGCAGCCTGCTGCAGCTGTAGTGTTGGCCCTGCTGGGGCCCAGCTGTCACAGGAGTGGAGATGGGGAAGGATGGCCATGAGATTAGAAAGCGAAAAGTGAGGCAGAGCCTCTAATTTTCCTAGAGGTAACATTTGCCTTACGGTGGGTCTGGCATGGGGCTTGGTGCAGCTCATGCCTGCAGGCTATTCCCTGGCGGTGATATGCCCTGGAAACAACCTGCAGAAAATAACTGCTGAAATGAGCATTTATGGTCTTGGAAAGGTTGCAATGAGAAACAACATCACCAGAGAGCCAAGTGGTCACCCAGACTTGCTATAGGTGACCTTTCTTATTAGCTTTTTTTGCCAGGGTAAGCTACAGCAGTCATGATCATTGCTGAATTTTCCCTGGAAAATTTTCTAGTGGCAACAAATCTAATATTGCAGGTTGCCTTACTCCCCTTTTCATTCTCCAAGCGTGGCATTGGCAGCTAGCTGCACGGCACCGCAACCCATCCAGGTAATATCACAGCATCAGCCTTAAACACATCTGCACGATAAGCAATACAGTTCTCTTTTTCCAACTGATTAAACTGCCAAAGTAATGCTAAAAAACCCAAACATTAGTGCTATGAAATCCCAGCGACATTTCATGCAAATTTACCTGAGATCCCTTGCGTGTTCCTGCGTCTATGGGAACGTCTCCCAGCTTAAGACCTGTTTCAAGCTGAAAAGTTCAGCTTGAAAATTATTGCTGTTATAGCCCTGTGAGTCAAGCACCACGCAAGATAAGAAGAAACCAATCAATAATTTTTACCACACAAGCAGGCGATAGGGTTTTTTTCCCAGTGTGTTTATTTTAAGTTACAGAAGGCGCCTACCACTCTAAAATAACCTTTCCAGGATTGCAGCGATCAGCTCCGGTGCACGAGGAATTTGGGCACAGGACTTTTTCCCTCCTCTTTGCTTCATCACAGCTTGACCAGGCTGTGGGATGGCTGCTGCTTCCCATCTGGCTGTGACTCCTGTTCCTCACGGAAGATCAGTCCCCAGGGTTTCCAAACTCTACCAGAAGAAGAACTTGAATACAGGATTGTATTTTAAGTGTAAAATACATTTCATTAATGTATTTTTATTTGTTAAAAAACCTATTTATTAAAAAACAGCTTTTTCCACCTGTTTTCCTTCTGAGTCCCCGATAGGTTGCAATGTGCATAAATTTACCAGCTGCTAAAGCATGGTTTATCCGAAGGATTTCGATACTTTGCTCTTCCCAAACATGATGGGACCCATCACATCCCTCAGAGAGCAGCTGCTTGCCCTTGCTAGTAGGGGCAATGAAAGACTCCCACAAGCAATACCCCAGCAGGTATACAAGGGGTGATGAAAGACCCCACAAGCACTCATGTGTTTCAGTGGGAATTTAAGGCTGGGACCAGCTCCAACTTTTCCCCTCCCCTCAGCTTCCAACAGGAGAACATCCCAGGAGGTTCAGTTTTCCTCTTTCATCACTATCTCTTTCACCCCAATCCAAAGGTTAATATTCCAGCTAGTGCCAAGTACGTGCAGTCTGAATCATCGCTTCAAGGTCACGTTCAGTATCGCCTTTTGACTCAGCGATTTTTGGACCAGCTGGTGGGGAGAAGCAAGATTTACTGATAGGTTATCTCCTTGCTGCAATACCAAAGGAACACACTTGTCCCTGCTGTCGATGGAGAAACAACCTGTGGGCTGACAGATACCCCTGGTGACCTCTGTGGTGCTGGGATACCCTGCTTCAGGTCACAAGGTTGCCCCAAATTGTGCACTGGCCTTGGAGGTAACTAAAGAGCCTCGTTTGACAAAACCATGAGCAGTCACTCACTCTGCTGACAGGGTAAAGGTCCTGAGACAGAGATGAGGCAGGAGCAGGTTGTGCATTGGCAGGAAAAGCAAGAGCATTTCCTGAAGGTGGTATATTTGCTACATCATCACGAAAACCTAAGAAATCGAGTTTTAAGGAGTTGGTATAGTGGAGATGTGTCCTACCAGTCTCACCACATGAAATGCAAAAAAACAAGGAAAAGACCTCACTGAGATCTTATAACTCCAGAAAGGACCAAGCCAGCTGTTGCTGGGGGTGGAGGAGGAAAAGGAAGTTTGATAGCAACTCAAAACACATTTTGGGCAATATCTTAAATGTCTTCCTTTTAAAAAGACTGCTCAATGAGGTTATGGGGACCCACAGCTCCCTATGCTACCCAGGTGGCATGACCATGTCTCCTGGGCCCTGGCTCAGGACTGCAGAAGCAGCAAGCTCTCTGGTACAGAAAAAAAAAGGTACATGTAGGACAACGAGGAATTTCCTGGGCAAGGGCACCAGCCCTTGGCCTTCCAGGCGCTCTTCCCACAGAAAACTCAAATTTAAGCAGGTCACAGAAGAGACTAAATAAAGAGTACTTATTCATCTGTTCTGTCCCGTTGCTTTCCTTCCTTTTTTCTCAATCCTCATTTTAACCCTGGATTTATCGTAGCACCGGCTTTCCCACAGACCATGGAGGGGAAGGACACAACACTCCATTAGCGGTGCTTCACTGTTGCCCGTTCCACTCAAGGGAAATAGCCTAAAGTCTGGCTTTTTTTCTGTTCCTCCCCTCTCATCTTCACGGTCCTTCACGTGGTCTTACAGCACGGTTCGTTCCAACTTTAATACTTGCTCTTGTCTGAGCTCCTTCCAAACAGAGGCTCAGAGTGGCTTCACCTGAATTCAGCATGCAGTAGACATTCATCCAAAGCCGCAACGCTCCTCACAACAACCATTTTTGGGTAACCCACAGAGATGCATGAGGTTTCCAGGGGCCAGCCAGGAATGCAGGATGCAATCACAACTGGACACAATTTGTCCCCACCAGGAATAAGTGTGTGTTCGTCATGTCCGACCTAAGCCAAACAAGCAGAAAAAACTTCATGTTTTAAAAATAGTAAATAAAAGTAATGTTTTAAGCAGTGAGGATTAAAGAAATCACTGCTTTCGCTGAGGCAGGAGCACAAAATCCTTCTCTAAAGGATCTCTGCTTTTCTGATGTGTTTGTCATCATCGGGACAGTGGCCCAACCATCCCATTTTTCCATGCCTGACCAGGTTTTGGTTGACAGACGAGAGACGCCACAGCACAAATGACCCAAAGCCAAAACACATGCTCATTTGCATTATAATTAAAGCTTCATTTTCTACCAGCAAGTCTGGCCCCGTGTTTAGGGTGAAGCACCCGCTGCTTTGTGCTTGCAAAACACAGCTGCCTCGTATGCCTTCATCTGCTGCATGAGGTGTGGCGTTCTTGAATGTCTTCAAAAGGCCCTCCTAGAGTTTCACACCAATTCTGCTGCCTTTCTGTTAATTAAACTCATAAAAAAAAGGAGTCCAGAAGAGACCCACCAGCTGCTCTAACTCACTGCACACACAGAGCTGGGAAGAGGACAGATCTGCTGCGTGATCTGGCTGAATTTTTGTTTGCATCTGCTGGGGAGTGTCAAAAGGGTGGATAGGTAATGAAGAGACCGTTTCCATTTAAAAAAAAAAAAAACAAAAAACAACACTGTGTAGCCCAGGCTTTTCTTTATTATGGGGGAACTTTTTTTGCCACCATCTATGAAACCAGAAAGTCTGATTGAGTTTCTGCAGCCACTGAAACCGGCTGTATCAACCCTGCATTTTTCTGGGGGGCAAATCTTTTTTCCTGGGAAGCCACTGCAGATATGCCGTAGCAGTGAGCAATTCTCCGGCAAGGTCAGGCACGTTGCAGGCCTCGTCACTTGGAGGACGGAAACCTTGATTCAGACCTGTTTGCTAAACCATGGCCAGTTCCTGAGCAGAAAATTGAAACAACCATCATCTCAATATGGCCATGTTGCTTGTATGGACCCAAGATGTTCACCAAAGCCTGGGATCCTGGATGTGAGGATATGAGGCCTCTTAGATAATGTTGTTTATTTAATAAAGAATGGCCAAAGTCCTTTTTACATGGACGCAGGAGGATCCTTATGGCAGGAGATAACATTTCTGCACAGAGCTGTCAGCAAAAAGCTGCTCAGGCTTTGTCAAGGGCACACCAGGGCATGATCCAGGCAGCACCACGTGGATTTTCTTCCCCACCTTTCCTGGTCAAAACTCTCACATGCCTGCTCCGAGCAACAGCAGGTAGCTCTGTTGGGCTGAAATCATGGACATGATGGCCATGCTTCAGTACAAGCCCCATGACCAGGCTGGCACAGAGACTGACCCAGAAGCACCAAGCGGAAGCACAAGATCTCCCTCGAGCTCTCTAGTTGGTTGCCCAACATCTGGGACATGCAGTGATTTCTTTCTGGAGCAGCTTCTGCCTCCAGTGGCCAATGGAGCAATTCAGGTGTTTTACCAACATCCGAGCTGGGTTTAAAGCTCCTCAAGTATTTCTCTGGAAAACTTGAACATGGTGGACAGGTTGTCACTCCAGGTGGGTATTAGTGCAGCTGCCTTCAGTCACTTTGTGAAACCTCTAGTTCTTCTGGTAAAGTCAAATCTCCCACCTCCAAGCTGGGAGAGCTCGTCCCACTGGGTTCAACAGGAGCTTCGGCTGTGGACGTGCCTCTTGCCTGCTCACAAGAGCTGTCTGAGCTTGGACTTGAGTGACACAAGGAAACATGGCTAAAGCCAGCTCTAAATACATCACTTAAGCTCAGGACCCCTTTCTGTAGGTACAGGTAAAACCTAAAACTTCAACGGGGAAGCAAGAGGAAGGCAAAAGTGATACCAAAGGGACAGAAAACCAGAAGAGGAGGCCCATAAAGAGCTGCACAACAAAAACGTGCTGCAGTTGTAGCACTGGGCTACTGGTGTTGCTCAAGGGCCTCAAGCACCTGCCCTTGCACACGGATTAAATAGCTGATTGGGAGGTGAAGGTATTTTCCAGGACAGACACCAACAGCTCCTGCAGCATTTGAGTACTTGCAGCTCATCGGGAGGTAGCACGCTGTGTTGTGGAAATGCCACGGATCCACGGCATAGCTGAAAGCCACTCCTGGTAGCGGGATCAGATCTGTTTGTGGTGGTAAATGGTGATTTTCCTGCTAGGTAGCAAGGCTGGGAGCACGCACGGGAAGTTTGGGAAGTGCAGGTTGGATGGGGAGAAGGGCTTTTGCAAAGGTAGCAAAACTGGAACGATTACGGTTTCTGAACTCAACAGTCACATGCAGGTCACTGGGTGACAGCTGAACTGAAGGGATATTTGCCAAACATGATGGAAATGTTGTCCTGGGATGCAGTATGAGCCTCCTGTCCTTTTGGACAACCAAGTCCTGGTAATTTTTTGTTACCGTCTAATATTTGATTGTTGTTCAGGCATGGGAATACCCAAAAATTCTCCAGATCACCTCTATCCACAGGTTAAATGCACATGGGTTAGAACTTAGCCACAAATGGAAAATATTTTGCCATCATTTGAAGCAGCAGCAAAAGGCCAAATGCATGTTTCCTGTCTTGTTACTGCTTTCAAAACTGAAGCATTCCCCCTAGTGCCCCCCTAGCCTGGCTGAGATTTCCCACGAGCTAAAATGCAGAATGACGTCATGAAGAGGCTGCGTGACCAGGCACGGGCAGGTCGTCCCTTCCATGCGACGAACAGGGTGTAGAAACGAACAGATGTGGAAAAACACCACATTTTCATTTCCCTGAACACAAAGCAAAAGACAAGGAGGGCACTGGAGAAAGCATCAAAATCTCTGCCAAAAGGTAATTGTGGATTTAAAAAAATAAAAATAAATAAATAATTTTAAAAAAAGTAATCTAGCTGCCAGCTGAAATGGGAAGATAAGTTTCAGTCACTCTGTCAAAACTCAGGCAGTGGTGGACGTACACTGAAGGGCTCAAAAATAATAAACCAGAGAATCTCTCACTGCTGGAAGGTGCAGAGCTGTATCTTCTAGCCAAGGGGATACGTCAGTGCAGAGAAATGGGTAATGTCCTGAGCTCCGGCACGGGGTCTGGCTGGGATGGAGTTCGTTTTCCCCACAGCAGCCCTTGCAGTGCTGTGCTGCGCTTTGGGAGCGAGAAGGGTGCTGGTAACACAGTGGTGTTTTGGCCAGTGCTGAGCAGTGCTCGCACAGCAGCACGGCTGTCTCTCCAGCGCTCCCCCCTCACCAGCAGCCTGGGGGTGGGCAAGACCTTGGGAGGGGACATGGCCAGGACAGCTGACCCAACCTGGCCAAAGGGATGTTCCATACCATATAATAAAAGCTAAGAGAAGGGAGGGCCATTCACTACTATGACATTTGTCTTCCGGAGCAACTGCTATGCGTACTGAAGCCCTACTTCCCGGGAAGTGGCTGGACATCACCTGCTGATGGGAAGCAGAGAATAAACCATTTGTTTCCCTTTGCTTCCACAAGCAGCCTTTGCTTTTATTAAACTGCCTTTATCTTGACCTACGAGGTTTTTTCCATCTTACATTCTCCCCACTGTGTCCTGCTGAGGAGGGGAGCGATAGAGCAGCTTCATGGGCACCTGGTGTCCAGCTGACGTCAACCTGGGGCTCAAGACAACGGCAGTTTTATATTAAGCGTGCTATAGCAGTTATTAACCGGCAAGCTCCCATGCAGGTCACGGAGGTTTTTTGGCTGCACCACTTACCTCTTTATTGTGCTGAGCTTGGGAACGTGATAGGACAAACAATGGCTCCATGCTTTGCCCTGGCATTGAGGGGCTTGCGCTGGGGGAGCTCTCTTGTGGAGAGGGTGAGGGAGCATATCTCCCTCTTCCTACCCAGGACTGATGTGGATGGTTTTATTATGCAGGTTCCTGAGGTCCTTGTTGACCCTTACGTGAGCTGTTTAATACTGCTAATTAACAACGTTAGCATATTACGAGGTTTGTGGAATGTGGTGCTGTCCTGGTGTAAGAGAAGACAGCTTTTGGGTGAGGCGATACTGAAATGTGCCCTGAGGCAGCTGGTCCCCAGGTGGCAAGGTGTGCAGGAAGATTTGGGCAGGTTCCTAGAGCGTTTATCACGTCCCGTAACCTGGAACTTTACACCTGAACAGGTAAATGACCCTGCAAAACTGACACGCCACCTGATGGAAGGGTGCCCTGCCTACCCCCGTGAAAACCAGCAGCTTCTAGCACTCTACTGGGACCTGGCCCGTGCCTACTGAGCCATGGTTCGCTGCTGTCAGAGGACTGTGGTTGAGGCAGGGACACAAACAACAACTACAGTAGTTGTCCCAGTAGTGAAAAAGAAACAGTGCACAAGGAAAACAACAGGTCCATATCATCGATTAGTAAGGGAGGAGGAAGAAGAGGAAGGGTTTGATCAAGAAGCTGGTCCTTTGACAAAGAAATTGGAAGAAGGAGTGAGAGAAATCAGACAGGAAGCGGAAACTACCTGGTCCCTAACCCCATCAGGACTTGGAGACATGAGGAAGGATCACAGCCGCCAGCCAGGTGAGCGGATTGCTGCCTGGCTGCTCCGATGCTGGGATAACAGGGCTGACAATCAGCAGTTGGAAGGTAAGGAAGCCCAGCAGCTGGGATCCCTTGCTAGAAACCAGGGAACTGAGAGAGGAACTGGAAAAGAGGCAGCAATTTGCATTTTCTGGAGATGGGTCCTTTCAAGCGTAAGGGCAAAATATCCATTCAAGAAAGATCTTGTGAACTGCCCAGGAAAGTGGACTTCTGCAGATGAAGGCACCTGAGAGAACTGGTGGTGCCAGAAGTCATCTACACTAATCTAGACAATGATGATGTCTCCAAAGGTCCAGAAGAGGTCCTGTGCGCAAGGGCCATGTGGAGGAAGGTGATTCAAAGTGCCCCAGTGTCATATTCTAACAGCTGAGCAGCGATGTATTGCCCAGACATGGATACACCAACTGTGGAGAGAGTGTCTTCTTGGCTTCAAAATTTTGAAGAAAATCTCTGTACCTCCTCAGCCCTACGGGCCTTGAAGCATACTGAAGCTCTACTTCCCAGGAAGTCGCTGGACATCACTTGCTGACGGGAAGTAGAGAATAGGTCTTTTGTTTTCCTTTGCTTCTGCACACAGACTTTGCTTTTATTAAACTGCCTTTATCTTGACCCACGAGGTTTTTTTCCAACTTATCTTCTCCCCACCGTGTCCTGCTGAGGAGGGGACTGATAGAGCTTCTCGGTGGGCACCTGGTGTCCAGCCAAGGTCAACCTGGGGCCACAGCTCCTTGCTCACTCCATTTTCCTTTAAATCTATAAAATATTGTGGAAAAGAAAAAAAATCACCTTGGAGGGCAAGCCGAGGCTCGCTCACCCAGCAGAGGGCTGCTTGAGCCAAAGCACCCTGCGGGGCGGCAAGTACTGCTCAGCACTCAGACTCGCAGCTCAGACTCGCTCCACCTGCGAGAAGCTGAGATGAACCCAAAACAAACGGTTGCTCAAACAACTTATCTGGTGATGTATCTTTCTCCCAGGGAGAAACCAGTGGTTATGGTAACACTATGCTTTGATGGGCATACGCGGCAGCTCCAGGCAAGCAGTGGTGAAGCCCGAGCAGAAGCCATTACTAGTTGAGTTAGGGAGTACATTGGCCCAAAGTCACGCGGAGCATCATAAACAGGTCCATAGGAGACTTTTCAGGCCTGCAGCTGTTTTGCAGAGCCCAGGCAAAAGCAAGGCTTGGGTGAATTGCTTTGACCCTTCCACAGGGTGAAGGTAACCTACAGGAAAGCTCTTGCAGCAAGCCGTCCCCATCGTGTTAAAGGGGATGGGACCAACTCCAAAGCAGCCAGACCCCATGGCACTACCTGGGCGATCACCCCTGTCATCAGAGAGGGGTGATCAAGGGAGACATCCTTGTTTAGACAGAAGTCTTTTGAGAGCAAAATTGGTTACGAGATTTCTAGGCCTAAGTTAGCAGCTTAGGAGTGTAGGAGACATCAGAAGAAACCCTACAGCGGCCAATTTTGGCTTCAGCCCATCATCTCCTGGCCGAAGCACATTCCCCCAAGCTAACCCATTCCCCCTTCCCCTCTTCACCAACCTGCAACTAGATCACAAGGTGGCTGGACGCACTTGGAAGTATTTGTTGGAAAACAAATGCTTTGGTGACAACAGTATCTTCATTTGCACCCAAAACAGCGTTTATCATAGTCCTTCCTGGTCCCTGGATGGATGCTTTGCTCAAACATGCCCAGCAGCAGTCCCATGGGCATGGCACTTACGTGGGATGCAGGAGAGCATGGGGAAAGCATGAGGAAGAGCCAGGCAGCACATGCGAAGCAGAAGAGCTCTGGCACAAGAGTGGGAAATCCTTCTTACCCCCTGGGCCTGGAGGCTGAAAGACAGCAACGCTGAATTGGGCAGATCCTTCCCAAGCTAACTCCCGCTGGCTTTTTCTGGGCAAAACTTGGGCAGAAAATGAATAAGGTGGGCTGCTCTGTGCCCACCCCTGCCTACCTGCCAACTGTCCGTCAGCAAGAGCAACCACCAGGGCTCAGATGGTGCTGCTGAAAACCATCTGCAGTCAAGTTGGGAGATTCCCACATGCTCCATAACATTGCTGGAGACGTGCTTATTTATTTAAACAAGGCTGCAGAATGGATGTGCAGAGGGTGTTGTGCCCAAATCCCGGTGCTCACCAGCATTCCCTGCAAAGCTGACAGCGCATGTGGATAACCAGTGGCAGAAATTACATTAAGAGGACACACCGGTGCTGGAAAATCAATGTTAAATTTTCTACAAAGATGTGCATTCCTGTCAGGTTACACAGGAGATGCTTGGGAACACCACGCTGCATGACACAAAGGGTTCATCTTTATCTTAGTTGCCTTGCTGTGGGAGGAGTCCTTATCAAATGGTCAAAAAGAAGCCATAAATCCTTTCAGCAACTATTTCCTGCCAGTATCTGCTGAATTGGATGGGAAAAGTTGCCAGAACAGAAACTTGTGGTGGCTTGTCTTCAGGGAACACTCTGATACCCTAGCACCAGAAGAAGGATAAGCCAAAGGGCAATACACTGAGCTGCCCCCTGAATAAAAGTAGGAGGGGGGAGGTTGATGGGGGTTAGTCGCTGTTTTCACAGTACAGAGGAGCAAAGGGATCATTGCCCTTGCTTGGCTTGTGCTCCTCAAAAACCTCCTGCCCCTGTATTTTCAGGGTCTTAAAACTTTCCCCACCTGGACAGACTAAAAGCTAAATAGAGATGAATCTCACCAACATCAAAGTCCACCCTCCTGGCAAAGATCTTGGTTTCTGTTTGTCCATGACTCAGGCAATTGCCAGGTCATTCTCCACCTTAAGCTGTCCTTTTCCAGCCTTTTCTGGTGGAGACTCCTCTTTGAAATTGCAGCCTCCTGGAATCTGCACTGGACAACATGTTAAGGTTTACCCCACCACACACAAACCAGGCTCCTGTCTGTCCTACAGACGCCCTCAAACTAAACAACTCAACGTTCAATTACAAGTCAAGAGAAGATGGTTTTACTGGCACAATGCGGGAAGAGCCATTAGCTTTGTTTGCTTCAATCAAGGCAGCACAACACTGGATTTCAGCTCTTTTACTGCCTTCCTGTTTCACACTGGCACACACTTGCTGTGCTCACCTCTGATGAGTATCATTGGTAAAGGTCCACATGTGCCTAAGCAGCACAAGCTTTGCTACCCAAGGCAGATGCACACAGCACACCCATACCCCAGGGCAAGGGGACAATGCACATGGTGGTTCAGCCTCTAACTGGGAACAGGATTGCCCCCTGGAAGTTGTCCCAGAATCTCACCACAGAAATAAAGTTCAAAAGGCAAATGTGGGTGTTCGAAGTCTCCAGGAGACCACCATCACCCCTTGGCTACGCTTCTCCTGAAAGTGAAGGCTGAAGAATTGCTGTAGGTGTACCGTACCTGAGTGGTTTGGGGGAAACACAGCTGAAATGCTTGACAGTGTGGAAACGTGGGATCCCCAATCATTAGCGCAAAGCTAAACAATGAGCAGCTGCACTCCACGCACTGATCCCTGCAGCGTTAGTGCCATCACAAGCCATCAACCATCTCGAAAAGCCGGTGCTGCCGAGCAGAAACTCACAGGGAAGGAGAACAAGGCAGCACAAGCGCCACAGCCCGGAGTTAACACTGTTGCACAACAATTTTGTCCCGTACCTATTCCCTTGGTCCCCTCCTCCAGACTAGGCAGCACCCAGAGCAATGCCACACTGCTGAGCTCCGTGTCCCTGCTTGCCCAGACTTATTTCTCAAGGCAGCATGCTTTACCAAAGCACTGCTCTGCTGTGAAAATAGTGAAACCATGTTTAGCAAGATCCATGCAGTAAGTCAGACACTACAATGCAGAATTCAGCAGATTCCATTTAATGTCATGTGCATATAACCATACATTTAGTTATGTCAATGGTTTTGATGTGCGTGATGCCAGGTCTTGAAAAATCTACTTGTTCACTTACGTCTGGGAGCGTGAATTTTCTCAAGCAATTATCTCGGGATGGGTTTGCTTTTTTAAAAATTCAACCACGCAGTTGCAAAGGTAATACCATGAATTGAAGGTGAAGCATGCAGAGCTGACCCCTAAAACTCACAGACAGCTCTGCAAATGCTGTTGCAAAGGGTTCTGGCAAGAAGCACAGGGCGTGAAGAAAACCCCTCCCTCCCAGGGAGAAAGAAAACTGATAAAAACCAGGTTACTCTTGTTTAGCATCCCAAGCAACAGCGAGGCAAAGCAGCAGAAGTAACACCTCATTGATTCTTCAAGGAAGTTTTTGGCCAAGGCAGAGAAGTAGAGATAAACCATCCCCCCAAAAAAAGAAAAGAAGAAAGAAATGACACTTTCACTACCACATACTCACAGAAATGTCACTTTTCCTCTCTCTCTCTTTTTTTTTTTTTTTTTGGGGGGGGGGGTCATTTAAGTGACTGGACTGAATAGATCCTGGGTTCATGGCTGTTTACCCTGCAATGCGCTCCGTTCCCAGCAGTTCTGGGGTAGATTTTTCAAGCCCTGGTGATGACTTCCAGGAAGGCTTCTCCCATCCGCTCCCGACTCCCGCACGACCAGAATCTATTGCATAGCATTTATTTCAGATAAGGCACTGTTTTGCCCAATGCGAACAGCAATTCGAAAGCAATGCAGTTTCCATACAGTCCAAATTTGATGGCCTCCAGTGCAATAACACATAAAATTAAAGGCAAGGTTTGGAAGAATAAACCCAGCTTTAAATTTAAACTTAATATCAAAAAGATAAAGGAAACTACATTTTTCAAAAGCCTTTTTATTTTCCTTCACCATTGTTGTTTTACAATACAAATATCACCTTGTGAATACACAAAAACCCTACAGAAGATAACTCTGCTTCACGTAAAATACAGAATGGATATATATATATTTATATATATATTTTCTCTTCTTCATTCTTTAAAAAAAAAAACTATTTTGTTCTGCACATTGGCAAGTTTAGGATAGAATACTTCCCCAAACATACAGTATGTATGGTAGGAGTGAAACTTACAATTACATGCAGTTTCTGCACAAATATTTTAAAGAAATAGATTATCTTTGTTGTTTTTCAACAACATTTCAATACGGGATGGAGAAACCATTCGTAGTTCACTCAGTGATCATTTGTAAAATTATTAAAAAACAGGAATTCATGGCTGTTTTTCTTTTTAAAATACAGCTACCAAGTAGACAATAAAGTGATACCTTTTAGTTTGACCTACCCACAATGTGTGAGCAAGATCGGACCCTTTTTATTTGGTTTTTTTTTTCCCCCTACACATGGCAATTTCAATATTATAAGCAAATTTCCATTTTAATTTAGCTATAAATGCAAAAATTAGTAATTATACAGTATATATAATTCTGCTTTCATGAAATACTTTATTTTAAATAAAAACATTTAAGACTGCCTACTGACCATACAATCAAGACAAGAAAGGCACTAGAAACATAGACAAATCTCTCTCCCAAGAAGCATTTTCTTTAAATTTTAACTCTCTATTCTCTGACATGTAAAAATCTTTTTAAATTTAATTTTCATACACATTTTGAAAAATAAAGTTAGGAAATACTTAGAAAATCACTTTACAACTTTTTTTTTTTTTTTACTTTTTTTTTTTCTTTTTTTTGCACTTTTTGACACAGTCACTGCAGATTCTACAAAATCAAGATTACCAAACCTTCCTGTGTCTATCATCTTATTCGTAGCACGGTGCAACAGGTAGAAAGATTTCTCAATTTTACCCAAGGCAGGTATTTAGAAACCTTCATATAGTCATTTGCTAGAAAATGGCTTACAGCCCAATCTTTGGGGCAAGAGATATGAAAAGTATGTTTTCCCAAGAAAATAATATGCTTTATTCCCAGACGTGACTGGAAAGACCAGAACTTATGATATAAAAGCTTTCATTTATGCTGTCACATCATATACAAAGGAACATGGTGATGGGTAAATGTAAATCCCAAATCTATTAACAAGAAATGTGTAACAGTGCATGATAAGTTAAATTTTCTTTATTGTTGTCCAACGCAGATCCTTTGGAGAGAAAAAAAAGATCACAGTGCTTACCAGGTAACTGAATAGGTTAAGTCAACGGAACTGTTAAAAGAAAGGGTTAGGGAACAGTTGATTTTTTCTTTTTATGGCATCTTCTCATACGGAGTTCTTAGCACTTGGGACAGGTCCTTTTCCCCCTCTTTTTGTCCGTTGACACGCTGTTATGTGTCATTCACCAGGTGGCTGTATTTCACCTGCCTGCCCCGGTGCAGCACCGGCCAGGGGAAGGGCCAGTGGTAGGAGCGAGGTACAATTCCTTGGACATTCTTTTCAAAGTACTGGAAGGGCTTGTACCACCAGACCCTTGCAAGAAGGTTAGTTTGGGAAGCTTCTTTTAGCACCTGCACAAAGATAATCAGAAAAAAGAGAATTACAAAAAAGCATGTCACTTTCTCGCACAAATTCATTGCACGTTGCTTGTTCATTAGTGCCATCTTGTTTACAGCTGCTTCCAAAAATCTCTCAATATCTACCAACACCCCTCAAACAGATCTGTGTGGACAAAGATCAAGAGGAGCTGCATAGCCTCCCTGCACACACCAAATGTTGCTCCTCAATGAGGCTCACCCTCGTTTCCAAGACCTCAGCTGTTAATGGTCCCCTAGGAAAAGAACGAATGGCCCAAAAGATCAGTCTCTCCTCTGGGAATGAAAATCCACCAAGCCAAAGCAAAGCTGTTTCAATACGTATCTCTGAAATTACATGTAGCTCAAGAATCTCTTCAGAGCCCATCTGTGAGCCTACAAAGCAATGAGCAAGGCATGCCTCAACCCATCCAGAGGAGGTAACGAACCGTGCCCCGCCCTCCACATGCTCTCAACCCCACCCTTTTGCTTCTCCTGGCCATCGGCAAGCCACAGCTGAGACAGGAGGAGTGGGCAGGCACAGAGGGAGTTACCCAACTACCCTGCTGCATGTTTTCAACACCAGAGCAGGGAAGCATTGTACCAGCCCACTGGAAAGCGCAAGCATGGGGCTTGCATGCTAAGCTTTCTTTCCATGTCATAAACTCATATGTAAAATAAATCCACTGTAGCCCTAGCAGGCTTTTGCTTTTAGTTTTAAGGTCAGACACAAGCTGCAGCCCTCTGCACGTGGAGCAGCACCAGGAAGGAGAGACTAGCACACAAATGTGTGCTTGGGTAAGAATCCAGGCATCAGCATTTCCCAACATCTCAGCAGCTTAGGGAAGCAATGCTGAGCCATCTTCTGAGTCACATCACACAGCAGAACAGGTACATTTCCATACAGTAAGGCAAAGCAAGTCCTTTCTGAAGCAAGTCCTCATTAGCACTCAAGGCAATCCTGACTTCAGCAGCTTCCAGCTTGGAAGCACAGCCACTCAGCACCATTGCTTTGACAGAGCCCAGGAGCAAATTCAAAGCATGGAAGTCAGTGTGGTGCTGTATGACAAGGGTTACTAAGTCTGGGCACAGATTGCTATCGAACACAGTGGTTCCTAAACTGACTGAACACCAAAGTGCATTCTTTGTAGTTAGGCATTTGGTGGTAAAAATGTACCACAGGGCTTGACTGTCGTGTCTTGCTTCAAGTAGCATCAAAACCACCGGAATAATATGACACAGTAGCTAGAAGACCCTGATATGATCTCAAAATCTGTACCATCACAATATCAACTAATGTCCTATCATCATACTAGGTCTTTCTTAAACATAATTAACTGGAGTCATATGCAACAGAGAAGCAAAATATCCTTCTCCACGTTGCACAGGAAATATTTGGACACCAATTTGCTGTTACAGACCTAAGAATAAGTGTCTCTTAACTCACTAGGTCTTTCCCATGGATGACAGACATGCACATTTTCTCTCACATTCCTCAGCATTGTAAGCTCATCTCTTACTGATCTAGTTCTCTGGCAGGAAAGTAAGAACAACAAGAATGACATGAGACTTCATTGAGACTTCTTCATTCGACCTTTGAATCATTTACCGCTGCTCTCTGGTTGAGTATTACAAACCACACTTTGTTCTCTCCCATCAAGTGCTGTGTCTCCTCTTAAGCAGCTCCTCGTTCTCAGTATTTCCCTCATCACCCTATTTTTCATGCCTTCCCAAACACCGGGCCTTAGGACAGAAGCAGCCTGTTCTCTGCTGCACTATTCTCCGAAAGTAAAACACTTCCCTTGGTCAGGAAACTTACTGCACCTTGGAAACACTTTGAAAAACTGGTTCATTTTTAGTGAGGCCTCATACTACTTTTCAAAAGACTTGTCATCTAACTAAAGGGCACAAGCCACAAAATACAAGGGAAAACCTAGTTGGCTTCAACAAAAAAAGAAACAAAACCAAGGCAAAAAAACCCCACCACGTCTAAATGGTTTGCTCTACTATCATAAAGTCCTGAAGGACTTCAAAAATCGAGGTTACACAGCGGAAGCAGAGAGGCCTGCCTGCAGGTAGACCTACAGATATTTTTGCGGTCAAGACACAACATGAACCCAACCAATGATGCCTCTTTCTTTCCTGCAAACCCAGTGTGAGGAGGGAACAGAGGGATGCTCCACAAGACACAGGCGAGTCCACTCCTACTCCTGCAAGGCAAAGTGTGGATATTCGCCCACCACCACACTACAGCAAACAGAGTCACACAGATCCAAAGACTGGAAGAAACTCACTTGCTGGTTGGCCATTGTGTGATACCACCAGAAAAGTCTTGTAGTGATGTAGTAAGCCACCACCACGTCCACAGTGTAGTGGTCATGAGCAAGGAGGATGCAGAACATCCCAACCATGCTGAGCGCCCAGCAAAGCCAGTGATACCACCAGAGTCGCCGTGGGGAATCTGGAAAGGACACACAGTGATTATTTCAAAACGTAACACTATCAGTGTGCAAGACTATTGCTGTAATTAGCAGAGGACGCGGGCTGCAATCCTGGGTGGGTAATGCAATGTCTGCATTAAGATTAAGAGCAGAAATGCTGAGATCACAAAATAAGCATAATTCTTTTAAAGTGTAACTTAAAATTGTACTCAGGATAAAGAGATCCTGGGAAAACAGAAAGGTTAGGAAATCTTTGAGAAACAGCCCCAATACATATTGATATAATATACCCTGGTCACTAAAGTTAACTGATATGTACTTCAATATTGATTTTACATAGATGGCAATCCATTTCTCTTGCCTTTCATAAAAGATAAATACATATATTAAGGCCTGATTCTTGCAAAATGACCAACCTTGCATTTAGTGTGGCACTCATCTCTCTCTAGACTAGGAGACACATAGTTGAAATACCATTCATCAGGCAGGGTGCAATGAAGGTTTCAATTATATTCTAAACAAAGCATTTCATTTCCAAAAAAAATTTAATTCAGACACTGACAAGGTAAAGTGTTTTATTTTGTCTCCAAAGTTTTCTTTTTCAGTAAGCCCTATGCCTTTGAAGTTCTATTATTTTTATTTAATTGAAAAAGTGTGCATTTTTACTTTAATTATATTCACTGATCAGCGCAACAATAATTCTTCAATTAGCAAGGAATTATACAACAGGAAATTCCATGTGAACAGTAACAAACTTACACTCTTTGATAAATAAGTATGTAAGAGTTAATATGACGGTGTGACCACTGTACAGATAGTCACCACACATGTTGTGGGATCCTGTGATGGACAATCCTCCGCCAGCAATCAATTTCATTATCCTTCGCAGATGAGATTCCCAGTCTCCAAAAAGCTGGTGGAAAAATAAAACACAAAAAGCACAGTAAAATATCAGCACTAACCTTTCAGAGTTTAAAGCAATGGTGTTAGCCAGCAACTTTGCCTTTCAGTTTGCCTCTTTTTGCTTTGATACACGAGATCAATTAGTAAATCCACAGCCTTTTCCAAAAGCTAGCAGCACATTTCTAGAGGGAAAAAGACTGAAAATGAGACATGAGTTTATTTTTTTTATTGATGCTTTGCATCTATGATAGCTAGTGTTCACGTAAACACAGGCCATATGCACCTCCATCGATTTTTCAAAAATATTATTTTATTTGAAGTATTCAATGTATGAAGAATCAAGGAAATCATTACAATTTCCCTATAAATATAATAGCCCAAAAGACTACTGGCTCTTCCTATGCTCACAATATAGACTGAAAAGGCACAGAAGAAAGGTAATTTTATTTATGCACATAGAATCATAGAATCATTTAGGTTGGAAAAGGCCTTTAAGATCACCCAGTCCAACCATTGACCCTACTCTACCAGGTCTGTCACTAAACCATGTCTTTAAGCACCACATCTACACGACTTTTAAACACATCTAGGCATGGTGACTCAACCACCTCCCTGGCCAGCCTGCTCCAATGTTTGATAACTCTTTCTGTGAAAAATTTTTTCCTAATGTCCAGCCTAAACCTCCCCTGGCGCAACTTGAACCCGTTTCCTCTTGTCCTATCGCTAGTTACTTGGGAGAAGAGATCAGCTCCCATCTCACTACAACCTCCTTTCAAGTAGTTGTAGACAGCAATAAGGTCTCCCCTCAGTCTTCTCTTCTCCAGACTAAACAATCCTAATTCCTTCAGCTGCTCCTCATAAGACATGTTCTCCAGACCCCTCTCCAGCTTTGATGCCCTTCTCTGGACACGCTCCAGCACCTCAATGTCCCTCCTACACTGTGGCGCCCAAAACAACACAGTACTCAACCTGCGGCCTCACCAGCGCTGAGTACAGGGGCACCATCACTTCCCTACTCCTGCTGGCCACACTGTTCTTGATACAAGCCAAGAGCCATTGGCCTTCTTGGCTACCTGGGCACACTGCTGGCTCATGTTCAGCCAGCTGTCCACCAGGACCCCCAGATCCTTTTCTGCCAGGCAGCTTTCCAGCCACTCCTCCCCAAGCCTGTAGTGTTGCCTGGGGTTGTTGTGACCCAAGTGCAGGACCCGGCACTTGGCCTTGTTAAACCTCACGCAGTTGGCTTCAGCCCCATCGATCCAGTCTCTCCAGATCTCTCTGCAGAGCCTCCCTACCCTCAAGCAGATCAACATTCCCTCTTAATTTGGTGTCATCTGCAAGCTTACTGAGGGGGCACTCAATCCCCTCGTCCAGATCATCAATAAAGATGTTAAACAAGGCTGGCCCCAAAACTGAGCCCTGAGGAACACTGCTTGAGACCTGCTGCCGACTGGATTTAATGCCATTCAGCACAACTCTCTGGGCTCAGCCATCCAGCCAGTTTTTAACCCAGCAAAGAATACACCTGTCTAAGCCGCGGGCTGCCAGCTTCTCTAGCAGAATGCCGTGGGAGACTGTGTCAAAGGCCTTACTGAAGTCCAAGTAGACAACACCCACAGCCTTTCCTCCATGCACCAGGCGGGTCACCTGGTCGTAAAAGGAGATCAGGTTGGTCAAACAGGAGCTGCCTTTCATGAACCCATGCTGGCTGGGCCTGATCTCTTGGTTGTCCTTCACGTGCTGCGTGAGTGCACTCAAGATGATCCGTTCCATGATCTTCCCTGGCTCTGAGGTCAGGCTGACAGGCCTATAATTGCTTGGATCTTCCGGCCCTTCTTGTAGATGGGTGTCACACTGGCAAGCCTCCAGTCATCTGGGACCTCCCTACATATTTGTGTATGTATATGTGTGTAAAACCCTTTACACCAGGTCATTTCCAGATGCAATGAAAAACATGGCATCTTTTCAGTATAATACCAAAGCAAAAAAACTGGACCAAAAGTCGTTAAACTACTGTCAGTAGCTACACTCAGAGGGCTACACTTACAGTAAAACAGGGAGGTGAGCAAAAATTGTTTCCATGTTTGTAAGTACTTATTGCTGCTACCACGTAAAGGCGTAGTGTCTTTCTCCTGGGTCTTGTTGGCAGCCTTAGCTAATGTTTGTGGCTGTGCAGGAAAGTGATTTTTAGTGGGAACCTTCAAGCAGAGCTAATGGGTTCAGATCTCTTTGTATTCGTTATGTTCTTGCATTGGGATATACAATGGGCATATATATATATAAAAACCTCACATATATACAGCGAGGTTCAGAATAATTACTCTTGGAAAACCTACAACTTCTGTAATACGGTTTCAAAAAATCCAGCTTCACCAATAAAAAGGAATTAAAAATATTTCCAGCTATAGCTAGAATTTTGTCATGTTCTCTAAACATCTGTTTTTCCTTCTGTTCAAGAGTCAATGCACTCTAAAATAAATCAAGCTTAATTTAATTCATCTTGTTCGTAACAGCACAGGCCCTACAGATGATAATCCAACAGAAAACAGGATGAACTGCCCAAGCTGTATGTTCCAGTGTCAAAACCTAGATTCAATGCACAGAAGAGAGTATCTCACTGCAAACTCTAAGGCCTCCCACTGCCCTGCCTTGGAAAGTCTTCAAAATCATTTCTTTTCACTTCACGTTTCAACGGAAACATACACAGTGTTTGTCAGAGCATGGTGCCAAATTTCTGTGCAGGCTTTAAGTCACACAATCCACCCAGGCAACGGGGACGTTCCCCCACACTGATAGATCTGCTCTGACCCACCTCCAACCTGCGATGCTGGCTCAGAGGGTATTTCCGAAAAAATTTCAATTTGCCTTAGAAAAGCCAAATTGAAGCAAACCAAGTCCTTCCGGTGAGGATGCCCCTCTCCCTCCTCCCAGGTGACCGAAGGGCAGCTGGCACTGTCCCAAAACTTTGCTTTTGCTGCTCCCAGCTCTAAAAAGCCCTAATGTTAAACAAATCCACAAAGGAAATGTATGCCATGGGACAAGCACAACCATCGCCGGGACCCAACAGGAAGCAGGAACCATCTGCTCAAAGGAGCAGGACTAACAGATCAATGCACGTGACTACACGTGTGCTGCATCCTTACCTCATTTTTTGAGGTTTCAAAATCCATGGTAATCATTTAACAGTCAAAAGGAAACACAGATTCCCCTGGTTGGCCATTATAGGCATGTTTTTCTTTTATTTTAAAGCTCGGTCTTGCTTTAAGAAGTGGAAATTATTAATTTCTGACAGATTTAAACAGGGTCATTGCAGCAATTAAACATTTCCTGCTAACAGTTCCTTACAAACATTAAAATGCTCCCCAAAGCCCACTCTTCACAATCATCTATAACTCAATAAGGCACTGAGAGGTTATTCTTTTCCA
The DNA here is from genome assembly GCA_008921705.1 of Burhinus oedicnemus. Taxonomy (NCBI): domain Eukaryota; kingdom Metazoa; phylum Chordata; class Aves; order Charadriiformes; family Burhinidae; genus Burhinus; species Burhinus oedicnemus. The sequence continues at coordinate 374,254 of VFFE01007718.1, forward strand.
CCGGTATATTTATAGCTTTCAAGAAAGCCCAGCTAATCCTTAGTCTTAGAGCAAGAGAAGAGCACAACATAGGGTTGTCTTTACTTGAGTAATGAGATGGATTTACCAACATTGTAAATTTCCACAAATTTACTCACTTCAGCCCATAAATAACTGTGTTCTTTCTTTTTTATTTCCTAATGGCTGACTAACCAAATACAATGTTGACTCCTCACAAAAGACCTTGGTCCCTCCAAAAACCACACCTGGCTTGGCAAACACTCTGCCTTGTCAAACAACTGGTGTAGTACATTTGTTGGCTTTACTTCCCCAAGGAACCAAAGCATTTTGTCTTTGTTTGTGTGTACCAGCAATTCTCACCAAAACAGTGACAGCATGTGTACTGATTCAAATCAGGATTTTATTACTTCTCATCTAACTTACGGCTGTGCACGCAAAGCTGTGAATTGTGTGCAGTAAATATTTCATAGAAATTACTTTTTTTCCCCTCCTTTCTCCTGCTTAAATCAAGTTATAGCACAAACAATGCCAGTAGAGGCACAGAGGTGAACCACTATGGAGAAAGAGCACTTGTGTCTAATATACGCACCTCGTTCCCTACCGTAGAAGTCCAGTCTGTATCAGACTGCACTTCCCCACCACAAACAGCACGTTGCAGTAAGGACCACGTTTACACCAAGGCTTGTGTGATATGAGGTGGATGCAACACCACCCCATCCCTGTCCCATCTCCACCCCGAGCACGCGAATTACCCTTCCAGGCTGACTACAAGGGTCTTGTCTCAGCACCTCTGTCTCAGTAGCCTGGTTTCAGCCACAGCTTTCACAAGCCCATTTTATTTGTTGGCACAACAAACAGGAGTCATTGCTAGATTGGGGAGGAGATGGCAAGTCCTCATGCTAACACAATCGCAAGAATACATGCAGGGACAAACAGCTGCAAAGGTGACAGTTTCATCAGCCTTAGAAAAGTCTCTTTGGGCCATTTTCAAATACAAATCTAATTGGATTTGACACACTGAAGTGTTTAGAAATGAGTCACACGTGCCACCTCTGCAGGTTGCACACCTTCGGTGGAGACAGAAAAATCTGATCGTGCAAATTAGTTGCAAATGCGAAAGAAATTGCATAGATTAGCACTTCAAAAAGGGTAGGAATGCCTGCACTGCCCCAAAGTAAGCGTCAACACCTTCACCGAGAGGGAAGCTGATGATCTGCAGAAGGACATCTCCATCATGCCAAACTGGTATTTTCAAATTAGTAACAATTATTGAGAAAGCGTTGCTCATGGTTTTGGTAACAGCAGGACAAGGGGAAAACATACATATTAAAATACAGGAAGGCAGTCAGAAGTTTACCTTTGGAGAACACTTGAAATGCATGCCAGGTACTGGGAGTGTAGTCACATACATTGTAATACACCGATACAGGTATAGTGTGCCAACTATACAGAAAAATCTTCTGCTAATTATAGACCTAGAAGAAAAAAAAAAAGAGAGGAAAAAAATAAGGAGGTCACTCAATGCAAACAAAATATGCAAAGGTAAATAAAATAAACTACCAAGTGTTCTCTTCTCGATGCTTTTGAAACTCCTGACAATACCAGTTTACACCTGAGAATACGCAATTACTTTACAAATTCCCACGCTTTACAGGTCAGAAACACAAGAGCAAGTCAACTAACATTACCCATGAAGGTGATTACAGTAAATACAAGGATTAGAACACAAAAGCCTGCGCAGATTTAGTGTTGAAGATGTTAAAAGGGATTTCGTGCCCCACACTCCTCCATCCACATTTTCTATTCAAGGCAGGGGATAAAGTTACAATATTTTCATTGTAAGATGAAAAGGAGTACATTTATTTCGGCTGCCACACACACTTAGTAATTACAAAGGGCTGCTTGAGAGGAAATCACTTGTATGACCCCAACAAGTGAGAACACATCTTTCCTGAACAGCATTAAAGAGGAAACAATTCACATCAGCAACAAAACCTCCGAAATACAGCTTTAGAGCTGTGTTGGCTACAGGACAGGGTGTTTTCACGGGAAGCCACTCAAGTCAAACAGCCATAGCTGCAAAGAGATTCATTCTTTGAGGGCTGCCTGCAAGTTGCTGACATATGCAGAGAGGACAGGTGCATTTTTGGGGTACCATGAGGCAAAACCAGCAAGAGCACATGGAGTAAAGAGCTGCCCCTTCAACTCAGGAGTGACAACCACCCCCAAAACTGGCCCGTTGAGTTTCACTGCTCCATACCAGCTAATAACATCACAAGGAAAGAGCTACGAGGATTAAACCCCTTCTGGCACATCCATCAGGACAGGAGCAACCTCTGTCTGAGCTCACATAGAGTTCAGCAAAGAGAAATTGCTACCAGTATTACAAAAATCAAGGGCAAATCCAGATACAGCAGTTCATGACCTTAACAACATCAATGCTTTGTGTTCTGCTGGTTACAGACCCTGTTGGTTTTGGTTGATTTTAAATTGTTATTACAATTATGATCATTTGGGGAATACAAGGGCTGCAACACAAGCTGCAAGTTCTGGCATTCATTTGTTGCTATTTTGAAGCATTCACTTTTAAAAAAATAGTTTCTCTATCAAGCCAAGCTCTTTTGAAGCTCAAAATTGTCCATCCTTTTTATTTTTAATAGCTTTTGGCAGAGTTATTACACTGTAGCGCTCCACTCTCACAGGAGTATAACTTCGCAGCACCAGATCAATAACAACTTGAGTGCCTTAATTTATCAGAAAAGCTTTAACTATTACAGTGTAATGCCTTTTGCACTCAAGTGCTCACTGCTATTGAAACATTGTATTTCAGATTTTTTCTTTCCCCTCCTGGTGTAAACATGAACAAAGCTGGGAGTTAAAAATTATACTTTATTAATGGAGCTCCATGGGCTAAAATTTAAGAATGGAAGGCACCACGCCATTGGGACAGTGGTTTTCCTCTACATTTTGTCTGGGGAATTTTTCTCTTGGAAGAGTGATCCAATAAAGATCTCACACTTGTGCCTGGCTTTTATAAGCAGACATGAACTTGCTTTGCTTTATAACCTGGTATAAAGATAAACATGGGGGTTGGGGATTAAAGACTGAGCAGCACTGTAGTTCAAGAGACTGTGGAAGCACTGAACTTTTTTTCCTTTATTAAAATTACCCACAAACCTACTTGGTTTAGCTGGATTTAGCATATTTTAGCTTAGGAAAGTCTGCATCCAAGTGCTCTGTACTGCAATATAAAAAAAAAAAATGTAAAAAGTCTCATATTTTCCCTTCTCAAAAGAATTTTTATGTGTGTGCGTGTGTGATTATGATCCAGCTAGCAAGTACAACCTCTAAGTTTATTACGGGCCAAGATTACTTTTATTACGACTATCCAGACCTCACCTAACACGGCTAGTGAGCACGTTGCTTTTTCAATTCCATGAGCATGCAGGCTGAATCGATGACAAGCATGGCCAAAATCCAGCATTGTACTTCTCCCAAAACATCTGGGAATGCTTCCCAGAGAAGTTAATTCTGCCTCGGCAGCTTGCCTGGACTCCTCAAGCTCCCCACGCTATCTGCAGAAAACGGCTTGCGCAGCCCAGAGTCCCCAAGCAAGACCTGCACACCCACCCCACCCCGCTCCTGCTTTCTGCTGAGAAACCAACCCAACCCAATGCCATGGACAGTGAAAGCTGTCACTGATTTCCTTGCACCAATTCTAGTGCCTTGCCCCGAGGCCAGCCAGAAACTCCAGTCTCTACCTGAACGTAAAATTAATTTTCACGCAAGAAAGCAGTAGCGGGGGCCAAGGGAACCCCTGCACTGAGGTTAGCTGGACAAACACACCCAACACCCTCTTCCATTTGGCTTCAACTTTGCAGTCCAACAAAGATGACATGTAGGTCCTGTTCAATGCCATCATGCGATCCCTGGACTAAACAAGGAAGATCGGAGTCACCGGGATCATGAATGACACATCTCTATCATCCTTCATTGCTTGGGAGAACAGCAGGCTCAGCTTGGATAAAATCAGGTTATTGGCAAATAATGGATCTGGTAGGATAAGCAATAGGAATTTCACTGCTTGGCAAAGAAAAGTGTTTCAGAAAGTCTGAAACTATAAAGCTGCCTCCTTCAGTCAAAGGTTCAACTCAGCCACTGGCTGCAGTTCAGCTCATGGGTAACAATGCTGCTGGTTCACCAGTGACCCTGAGGCTTGCACTTGGAGACATTCATGAATGGTATCTCTGTCATCTGAGTAGACGAGGAACCAGGTCTCATCCTGCCCAGCAAACACTTGTCTTCACGTCTTATCTTCAGATCTCGACTGGAGTGTGGCAATGGCTATCCCTGACACCATCAGAGGTCAGAGAAGTGAGGAAAGTCTAGCTGGCTTAATACCCTCTCTTTATTTTTGAATTAAGTTTCAAAGGGAGGTGATAACTCATGCCACAAAAGTGACTCTGCTCTTTTTATAGCACTTAGTGGCTCACCATCCAAAGCCACAAGAATGAGGTCCTCCAGATAAAGCCACCTCACTGGGCTGCCGTTCCCCTGAGCACCTCTCCCATTCTTCCGTTTCTGCTGCTTACCGACTGCTTAGGCCTCTTGGACTTCAATACCTCTGATCATTGACATAAAAGATGACTTTTGGTCTCTAGAGCAGTACGTGACCAGTATGCACACTGAACCAGTGCTGACCAGCTATTCCAGGGCTGATACTGGGAATGGAAAGCTCTGTGACTCCCTGACATCTTTCCCTAATGCCAGAAAAAGCCCTTCCAACACAAGTGAAAACAAACACATCAAAGCAAGTGGGGGGCAAGCAGCAGCGCATGGAGGGGAATCTTCATGTCTATCAACAACACCAACATACTTTATCAAGTCAACCCATGTCTTACTGCTTCAAAATTTCCAAGGACCTTATGGATTCTACTGTTCTTAATGTAAAGACTCTGCTCAGCTGCATCACAGGGTGTTTAATCCCTCATATTGCCCTATTAACCTGACACTCCATTCTTGTGAGCAATCCCATGTCACCTTCTCTATGTACTTCCCTTGGTTTTGAACAACATTTATGCTCAGAGACCCCAAGAAAGTTAATGGGTACCCACATTCACCGCAGGCAGTTGCAGCAGTGGGAAAGGAGCTGGAGTGCAGTTGGCAGCACTGCAGCTACCAACATAAGAGTGATACTGAAGCTTACAGCCATAAACAAAACGAGAGGACAAGCCAGGGTAAATCGTTCCTCCTGTACATATTTGCACATAAAAAAAAGCAATTCCTTTTTTTTTTTTCCCCCCAGTCCTATAATAACAATAAATTAACCATTCTAGAAACTTTCCTTTAAGGAATGCCACCTCTGTAAAAGTGTACAATGGTTTTAAAATTTCATCTGATAAAATACATTAAGTAGGATAAAACAGCAGAAAAAATGAATAAACTATCATCTCAGTCTTGTGGATTACTTAAACATTGGTCACATTCCTATGGAAATCCACAGCTGCATTTCACAAGGTTATCCTGCCCCAGCTTAGGACTTCTCTTTCAACCCACCTGTATCTTATAAAACTGGTGAACCACAAGCTTACATTTAAGTCTTAATATTTTTGTCCATTATAAGGGCAAGTGATCTATTTGCCTCTGTTTTTATTTCTTTTAAAAGGGAAATATGTAATTCTAAGGTCATTACAAAGTCCTGTGAACCAAAGGATTTTGTATTTCACACGGTGGGGCCCAAATTACATTCCTTTCTCAGTTTCCTACATAGGAGTCACAAAAAAGAGTCAGTGAACAGGTAAAGAATGAGATGTTCTATTAGCAGAGGAGGAGACCCTCTTTGGGCTGGTCAGCTGTGGGGACATGCTTGTGCCTGCTTTTTGAAAGGAAAGGTGATATGCCATCTCATACTGCTTAAAGCCACTTGACTTTGAACACTTAATTCACAGCCATGGCAGCACAAAGGTTTATATCAGACAGTCATGGTAAGGCAGCCCAAGGTGTGGATTTACAGCAGTACAAATACCCTAAATTAAGCATGCACATGCACTCTGTAGAGGGTAAGTGGTAGGTTACTTCCACTGGCAGGCAAATCTACCCTCACAATTCTGACCAGTATGAGCAAAGAGGCAGACAACCACTAAGACCTTGCAAATTCATTGCACACCTATGCTTTTGCATATTTTATGATTAGCTTTTCACATACTTCGTGTTTGACATTACCTGTCCCATCTAATGTCAAGCAGAAAATGTACTTCAACACTTTTTCACGCAGCACTGTTTAGGTTTTGTTGTGGTGGTATCATAATCTTAGGGTAGGTCTTTACATCAGGCAAACTAGAGAGACACTAAATTGATCCCAAGCTGCGTTGCAGCTGTGTTCACAACAGTGTAAGCTGTGCTCCCTCTGAACAAACAGGACAGTTAACTGAGTTAAGAACATCATTACATCCAATTCATGGCTTTTCACACATGAAAGGGTTCCAGTTAATTGTGCATGGAAACAAGACTAGGGCTATTTCTTAGTTTGTTAGGTAGCAGTTGGACTGAACTTCTCCCTTTTGCACAAACAGCCCACACAAACAGCAGTTTGCCTATGGCATGATATCTATTTCACTTCGGGAAACCAAAATCAGAAAGATCACAAGAAGCTTCATTTTATTTGGATGTAAACCAGTATCCGACCTCCAAAAGCTGTCAGAAGTATACCCCAGCACTTGGTTTTCAAAAGGTTTTTACTTACTTGTATTTCAAGAGCAGCCACTGAACAAACCACAGTCCTACAAGGATCATGCCATTGATTTCACAAATAGAAAAAGCCCATTGCACCCGATCAAAGCGATCAAAAAATGCATCTGGTAGGGGAGGCTGCACATCCTTGGGAGGCACTCGTTCATGAACGACTGAGATAGTCACTGTGGTAAAGACGAAACAAAAAAGTGCATAAATAAAAGCCAGGAAAGTCTTGCCCCATTCCATAGGATACTGTGAGCGCTCTGGCTCTGGCATGGGGATCTTTATCATCTCCTTCTTATACCCATTTGGCATCCCGTTGAGCTTCATTTTACTGCTAAAGCCATTCTCGCGCGTGGTGTTGCTCATGCTGACGCGGATGTGCCCGTTGACGTGCCCGTTTTTGTGAGCCTCAATGTGGTGAGCCATTTTTAAAGTTTCTATCATGTGCAATAGTCGCTGTCCACTGTCAGAAGACACCCGGGAGAGAGGCGTCTTCTTAAAATCCTCCTCCGTGAGGTTGATCAAATCCTGCCCAGTGAAGCTCTTCAATGGCTCACAATACTCCGGCACAGCATTTTCTGTTAGCCAATTTGTCACCTCCTCGGGTGACCACAACACCACTTCTTTCATCTTGCCAGGCAGCCGGGGCACAGTCTGACATTGATTTTAAATTGGGCAGCAGTCACTGCGACTGCAGCACATCAGAAAGCTCCTCCTTGGCTTCATTTTGTCTGAGGAAGCAGTTTGGCGAGAGGCAAGTCCCTGTCTCTAACTGTCCAACATGAGCATCCAGGTGCTGTGGCAAACATAGGAAATGGTTCACTTCATATTCGTGTTGGCATTCTTCTTCCTGAGGAGGAGAAAAACCCAAAACCAGTCATTAGGACAGCATTTACCAATAGTTTGCAATTCATGTTTGAAGACAATATTACTGCAAAAGAATAGATAGACTCTGGCATGGAAAAGACTAAGTGATTTGAGCTCTAACCTTGTACACACAGCACTGTCCTTTCCAGGCTTGCTACTGATTTCTCAAGAGCTTCAACGGTCTTGTATTATAAACACCACTTTGTGGCTGTGGGAAGGACTCCTTCCCGCTCTGTATTTGTTGAATTTTCTATTACTATGCAGCTCTGGTCCATAACCAGTATCCAAACTCCTCTTAAAATCATACAGAGCGCAGTGTTCAGTGTTACTCATGTCACAAACCTTCTCTCCCCCTTACAGACTGGTATCTTAATGCAATGTGTCGCACTAAGTTACTGAATAGGAAGCCTGGCTTTTATTTTGCAAGGCAAAAATATCTAGTGTACCACAAAAAACGCTTTTCTACAGGTCAGCAACACACACAAAAAAATGACGTAGATAAGCAAGGTTATACTGTCTGGGCCAAAGCACCAGCAAGAAAATCAATACCCAAACAGGTTAGCCTGAAAATAAACCGAAGCATTTAGGTTTGCAGGACTCTAGCAGATGCTTAGCAGCTCTTCAAGGTAAATTTTACCATTTCCAAGGTATACTGCTACAACTCAAATAAATGTTTGTCATCAGCTAAAAAAGGAACCAGTAGAAAAATGAAACTTTATTAAAAGAAAAAGAGAAGGAACTAGGTAACAAACTTCTACGCCCAATTAATTACAAAAATAGCTTAGAAAGCTCAGAAAAGCTGTTCACTTCCAGTAAAGAAATTACAGGAAAACATCTGTTACTTGCTGAAACCTCTTCCTGCATTTTTGAGACACGAGCAACAAAATCCTGAGCACAAGGCAGCGATCATGTGGCAGTGAGCGCCACCAGCAAATTCCCAGGTTTGAGATGTTTATTCAATGAACAAACAAAAAATGGTCTTCCCCAGAGCAAAGAGAGGAAAACAGTGAGAACCCCTGTCTGCAGCCTGCCATCCCACGGACCAAGTTTCTCCTGCAGGAGGCTGCAGCATCGTAAACACTAAGTGCCTAAAGAAAGTAACAGCACAGAGAAAACACATTTCCTATTTTCAAAAGTCGTATCATGCCTTTATCAGCTTAAAGAATATTTTTAGCCTCTTACAAGCTACCAGATGTTTGTGTTTCATTGCAGGGAGCAAAGTTGCCACTGAGGAAAACCAAAATAATTTACACTACTGGCACGATTTGAGTAGAAGTGGTACAAAACAGATGCAGAGCTATCCTCCTATGCAAAACATGACCACGCTGCACATAAATATATTTTTTTACCTGTTAACTCTAAACTGAGCAAGAAACACAAGGTGCAGTTTTTAATCTGTTTCTCTGTGGAATGAACCAGGTCTGGTGACTGAGAAAAGAAAAAGCTTTGGACGAAGGACTGGCAGTACTTTGCATACACCACCTCTCACTTGCTGGGCATGCCATGGATGCGCACGTATTTAAATCTGTAGAGCAAACAGGGATGAAGATGAATATTCCATCTTGCAAATATCTGGGCTGTTTTTAAACAACAGAAGAGAGAATCCAGCTCTATTTTCTTTTTTTTTTTTTCAGTGGGATTATACCTACTGAGGAAGGCTTTCAGACATGGATCACTTCATTATTCAAGTTGTGTTTAGCAAATTGGTATTTAGTTACACAGCTCTGAACGTGGGAAAAAAGGATGGATTGAATTATGCATGTTAACCCACATTAGAAACTCCTACAAGACTTTAACCGAAGAAGAGCAGCTCAGCTCTCCACCATGCTGGTCTCCGCTGTACTCACTGTAGCCACGTTATCACAGGGCACCTGAAATCCTGGGTTTGGCACCAGCCGCAGCACAAAGCTCAAGCATGAACGCTGCATTCTTACTCCATGCTGGGGACAGCTGGTGTCACCAGCAGTTATGGGAAGATCTTTTGCCTCCAGCTCCCCGTATGGCCTCAGTCTGTGCATTAAGGGTGATGTCAGCCTTGAGCTACCTCATTTACAAGTCCCTGTGGCTTGACTTGCTCACTGCAGATCAAGGAGATGGAAACACCATCGCCTTTTTGATGTCCATAATATTTCAGTCTCAAGTGATACACCAGTAATTCACAACTCAAGGACTCAGTGTCTATGTGAAGGAAAATGCAACACACACTTTCACGCTTGTCCTAGGGCCAAAACTCAGGTTGAAATCCATGAGATGCAGCACCAGAAACTGCACAACTAATACTAGTAGACTTCTCTATGGGCTTGCTGTTTCTGAGGGTACTGCCTCACAATCTTGATAAAGCCCAAATTATTTATTTTTTAATCCTGTTACAACACCTGGGCTCTTAGTCTGCAGCAGGACCTCATTTTCCCATGCCATTTAACAGTTACATCAGCTGCCTCTCCAAGTTCTGCTTTACAAATTCAGCATGGATTTGGGGTTGTCAGAGCACCCTCTGTACACCACGAGGTGGGGCAATATTAAACCTTTTCAATTTTAAATGCTGGAGTGACTGAATTGCAGTTTCCCAAACCACTCAGAAAGGACCTTTAACCTATATCCTCCTGACATACCAGCCTTTCTGTCCAGCCCCTGACAACATACTACAAAAGCCTCCTTGCGTGCTGAAGGATTCGGGATCCCAAAGACACAGTGCAAAGGGCTGCATTCATCGCTGTTCAGGAGCCTGTAGCCAACCTTCAAGTTACATCTCCTTACTTACCATGCACATACATCTCCTCTTGCCATGACTAAGCTAGTAGATTTTAAGATAAGCTCTGTCTAAAGCCTAAAGGAACACAAATCTGTTGCCAGCTGCAAATACTACTCTGATACTAGCACAAAAGTCATAATACACTGGTGTAACCCCATGATACTTGGCTCGGCAGTGTTATGAGGCACAGCAAATGTATGTGTCTTGCAGTAAAACTGCAGGGTTTGGCAATATTGCTAAAAACTAGTCAATTCAGAAACTCGCTTGTGCTTTAAACTCACCATCAGTAATGCTATTAAAGGTACCATACAGACAAATAAAGATTGCTCGCCTCCAATTTTTGTGTCTTTATGGAATATAAAATATAAATATATCTCCTCAGAGTCTTTGTTGCTTTTAAAAATGAGAAATCCCAGCTCACACACAGAGGCACACGCTTTCACCCCATCTCGTCCTCTGTGGATGGATGGACAATGATGGCACAGGGTACACCAGGGAGCAAGAGACTCCCTCAGTGCAGAAAGCTTCAGTTCTCACAGATGAGGTTTCTGGGAGCACTAGCACAGTGGTGGCCAGGTGCAATCCCAGCCTGCTGCTATCACACCACCAGCGTGTAAATCACTACCGAGCACCTTCTGTAAAAGCAGAGTAACCGATACTCACAGGAAGAAGGCTTAGAGGAAAGATGATACTCTGCCAAGGACGCAGGCCATGGAGTCATTTTCATTACGAGCTAAAACAAGGAAAAACAGCTAAAATTTCTGACGAACACCTGTCGTTCAAACCTCCATTTCACAGCCTGTCTAAATAGGGGAGGAATAGGCAAAAAAGCTTCTTTACCAACACCTTGTCACATTAAAAATGCCTCATTTTCTATCGTGTGTTCATGAACGCTTCATTGGGTGAGGTTTGCAGAAATGGTATGGGAGACTAATAGCTGTCGCTGGCCCCCTTGCTTCCACAAAAGGTCTTCTCCTGTGCAGAAACACTGAAGACAGAAAGTGGGGATGGGCATCAGCTGCTGCCTGGCCACATCCACCTGCTTAGCTTTGTCCCACTGCCCCAGCAAGGCAGGGGCCCGGCAGAGAGATGGGCACACACCCAAGCCTCCCCAGCCCTGATGCGGGTTGTTAGCCTGGGCCAGGCAACCGAAACGCTCCCTCCATCCGCAGCAGATCTGCTTCATTACAGAGCCTGTATCTGATAAGGAATTATAAAAAACAATGCCATTATCATAATAATACTAATTGCACTATGATAATGATGCCGCGTAAAACCAGTATCTCAAAATACCCACACCACAAGACCGAGCAGGATGAAATAACTTCAGCAAGGGCTCCAGTCCCCACCTCCTCGTATTTACATGACCTTTTTTTCCCCTGTTCCCAGTACACATTAAAGTGCTGACTCAAAACTTTCAGATTCTTTTCCCCTTTCCCAACATGGAGTATCTCCCACCACCACTTCAATCTGCCTGTATGGGGGTTGTAACACCATGATCACGCCACCCCGGTGGGTTAAGCAAGTATTTGAGAATGCGCTACATAACCTTGCATCAAGACCTGTTCTCCCTTTCATCGCTTGGCAGAGATGCGGTTGGGCATAAGGACCAAATGTGGTAGCATCCAACTCTTTGGTTAAAGGACAAGATAATCAGCAGTAAAACCACCACCTGGCTACACCTCCACACTCGACTTGGCAGTCAAGGTACAGAAAACTGCAGTTTTCTGTCTCTAGGTTTGCTTGGAAGATAGCTAAGCACTCACATTGGACGTAACTTTCAGATTTCGTTTCAAAGTCCATGGGCTCATCACTGAGTGAGCGACAGACGTTCCCCGGACAGGCAGCACAAGGCTTTGTCTGGGTTGGCTGCAGGGTCCACGGAGCAGTAACCTTCCTCCACAACCCTGGAGCTGGCTTACAGGTTAACACACCCTTCCCTATGACTCTAAATTTGCCAGCAGAAAGCATTACGTCTCGCAATTAACACTGATGGGACAAAGCCACATCCACCTAAAATAGCACAATAAAGACCACCAAAACCAGTTTGTTCATCTTCAATCTCCTCCTAAAGCACTTTGAAACCCGACCAAAGAAAACTTAAGTCTTCCCAAATCAATTCATGCCTTCCTCATGTTTGTACAGTGCTTTTATTCTCTAAGCAAGGACCTTTGCTGCCAAGGCAACAGTCACTATAGAAATCAGTAAAATAACCAGCCATTTCAGAAACCGCGACAAGTTCCTCACCAGGAACCAAGCAGATACTCAAACCCTTTCAGAGGCAGTGGGTGCATTTCAGTTGCAACACTGAGCATCCTTCCCAAACACCCCAGAAAAGTTGAGATGATAAAACCATTAGTAAAAAATAAGTGTTAAAACGAGCAAGGTCCAGGGACAAGCACAGTTTGAAGATACAATAGTGACATTTTCTCCCTTGCAAAACAAACGCTGAGATGTACACTGATTATGTGTGCACACAGGTAAGCAGGAGGAAAAAAAAAAAAAAAAAAAATCAACTGCTGTAAGGATTGAAGTTCTAATGCTTTCGAAACCAATCCACAAGTGAATTCCCCAAACCTCCTGATCTGATAAGCAGAAGTTACACGGAGACGGAATACTTCGGATGAAAGCCGGGAGCTCTCTTCCTGCATTTTTACAGCACAAAACAAACTGTTCATAACAGCAGGATCTGAGTCACTGCGACAGTCACCTCCTCTACAGGCTTGTTATCATCACTAACAATAATGCTCCAACACCTCAATAACTGGATGTCCTGTACTTGCAAAGCACCTCTACATGCCAATTTGCAACGGAATGGCGATGGTGCCACAAATTGCGTGCTGGATATCACTAACGAGCTCTCAAGCAACGTACTAAATTGCTTCCCTCCCTCCAGGATAGCCTTGCCTCCAAACCAGAGATCACCCCTTGCAAGAGGTGGTACCACTAGCAAACAAGAGACTGCTGGCATTTTAAGCATTACAATAAAGCTAGTTTTGTGCTGTAAATAAAAATATATGCAAATACAAAATATCCATGAGTATAAAACTGAGGCACAGATGGGCTCTCAAGTTTCACAGAGCTCCAAGATAGGTTTCCAAGGCTGGTCCCAGATGGAAAACATTGTCCCGTGGACACAAGCAGAATTACTACTATGAAAAGAGAAGCTGGGATCAATATGTGAAGCAACGCCCACGTACCCTGAATAGCTACTTATGCAGCTTCAGAGAGAGAAAAAAAATTGCCTGCATACTACATAAACCCCCGAACAGCCCATTTTTTTCGAAGTTATTCTATAGGAAGAAGAAAAAAAACCTCACCGTGTATTTCCTATCCTAATTTAACAAAAAAACAAGAAATTAAAATCCACTCATAGGCAGGGATCTCAGTATAACAGACCTGAACCCAAGCCCGGAGTTCAGAGGCAAGGATTTCAAAATGAAAGTACTTGCATCAAATCTGAATAACCAAACAGCTCATCTTCAGATGGGAAACACTGCTAGTGAATACCTCTGCTACAAAAATGCATCATCTATATTACGTGTGTGCACGTGGACAGGTATATACACGCACACCTTCTGTACTAGGTGATACCTTTTCCCTGCAAACCTGATCAAGTCCCATCCTTTTGCCTCTTCATAGCCCTACATCTCTTCACTCAACTTTCTTCTCCTTCCTCAGGCTTGGAAGTAGCTATGGAAACCAGCAAACACTCACAAAAAGACTTCACCTCATCATAGAAGCAGTTGCTAAGAAGAGCTTTTGTTTTGACACTACGGAAATCCTGCTTCCAGTGATCCAGGGGCAGAAAGGATGGGGTGGGGAGTGCAGGTCCTGCCTTTGGTCTAAGTTACAAACAATTATTTCAGACTGAAAAGTCTCGTCAAATGCAGGAGGGACCAAATGCCAGGACCAGAGCCCCAGCTGGCACCCGCAGGAACAGCTCTGGGCTTTCCACCCATGGCAGGGATAACCCAAGCACACATCTCATTTTGTACTGCGTACCACAAATGCACTCATGTCTAAATCCTAAAGTAATACAACACCTGCAACGGAAGTAGGATGAATATTAGCTTATTTTTGCATGGCTGCAATAGGAAACCCACCTTCCAACTCCCCGCCCCAAATGCTTTGAGTTCTGTGCAAGAAAGATGCAAATAACACTACAAAATTAATTTGTCCTGGGAGTGGTCGTGAAAAAACCCAACAACTATATTCAACTCCTAAGAATATTATCCTTGAGAGAAAGTGGGTTTGTACTATTTCATCCCTCCAGCTGCAAAGGGGGTGCGTGAAAATGCTAATGGACCATCACAAATCCTTACACACAGGTAATGTGCTTTGACACCAGGATCTTTAATTCTTCAGCAGAGACTTCTACAGCAGGACTCAAACCCACCCACCACATCAGTCACTTCTTTGCTACATAAGAACAAAAAAATCCCCATGGACACCACGACATGCACTGTGCTCAAACCTTGCGCACCTGGTTTTTGGACCCAAGCAACCCTAAGTGTCTCTGGGTTCTGCGCTCGGGCAGCAGCAAGCTCTGGCCATCGTCTCCAACACAGCTAAACACACGTCTGTGTTACGCCTGGGGATCTGGGTCAGCCAGAGATAGGGCAGAGCTAGAAATAGAGCCCCGTGTCCTCGTGCAACCTCTGAGCTAACTCCGTTACTAAAGAGCACAAAATGATACTTGCCTTCCTTTTGAAACTATCCAAATCTCCTTATATTTGTGTGCACACAACAGAAGACCTCCGAAAGAAACCAGATGAAACACTGAAAAAAGCAGAAAAAGTGGGTTTACCCCCCACAAGGCACAGAAATGGGGAGAGGATGGGGTAGGGCAGAAGGACGGAAACAAGAAAATAAGCAGAGACTAGATGTTTGTGACATATTTTAACTCCGTTAACCACGTACGGGTGTTTTGGGGTTTTTTTTTTGTTTTTTTACCTATGCTGAAAACCTAAGAGTCATTTACTATTAGGAAAGTCAGATTTGTGGTGAGCCTCTGGGAATGTAAGTAGTAGCAAGAACTTAAAGAATTCAAACCAGAAAGGGAAGTTTTGCCTAAGGAAACTGAGGACAGTCTTGTGACTGACGGTTACGTGGCTCTAAAATGCATACACCAGCGTATTTTGCCAACCCAGCCACATAGATTGGGAAAAAGAAAGCTGAAACTACAGTGAAAAATAGAGCCTCACTGAAGGCTTAAATCAATTAATCGCCTTTTTTTTTTTTTTTAATATTTGTGTTTGTTACTGGCCACGTATTAGACAGCATCCAGACCACAAGGCTTCCTCCAAAACTGCCTTTCCCTGAGTTACGACTAAAGCAAAAGAAAGCTGAGTTTACATGCTCAGAATCCCAGCCTAGAATAATGTTTCCATATTTCATTAGAAATATAAATATTTTATTTCAAATACACTACTTTTGAAGTCCAGCACATCAGACTCAAAGACTCCAAGCCTCAAGAGCAGAAATATAAATATCTATATATCTTTATGCAAAATGCTGTTCTCTGCATTTCAGCTGTTACTATTCATAAACCCACCCAAAAGGCACACCATCAACATCATTAATTTTCAATGCTATTACCCTTGTAAAACAAAACAACTCCTGGGTTTGTCTTTATTGATTTAGTTTCACCTAACATATACTGATCCCTGGTCTGAAACACAGAACACCACAAATATTCAAGATTTCTTCTGGTATAAACAGTCATAATCCAATTTTTGAACACATATGCCTCCTCTTTCCAGCAGTATCTGTTCAGATTTGTACCATAAATCAAATATTTAGATCTGGAAGACATATCTGTATGAAGGAGAGGAATGCTCTTATTGCACATTTGGTCTAGAACAACTGGAAACCCAGGAAAGGCTAGAAAAAGAAAAAAAGGCATTTCTGAGTGCCAGTGAGTACAACCTTAATGATGGGAACTTGCCTTACTAGAGCCAGATCTACTGAAAATTCAGATTAACTGCCCTGGTGGTTAATGCTACAAGCAAGAAAAATCTCTCTCACCTCGCTTGCCAAACTTCAGGCACTTCCCTTACTCTCTTCGCCCCCAGTCGCACAGATGCCAAATCTCGCTGTTTGCAGTGGAGATCTCCTACTGTCGGCGTTCAGCTTGATGGCAAAAACACGCTCGCATTCATTCAGCAAAATCCAGCACAGCTGGAGAGACGAACCACCTCTCCTCCCCAGTCCAGCCATCCAGCATCTCCTTCTTCAAAAGCAAGAGTGCCAGAAAGGGATGGCCGTTCAGACCAGCTCTATTCCCTGCTCTAAGGGTCCCTGCAGTTTTTTTGGCCTTTTACAGATAATTTCTTGGTTGTTGCTTGGTGTTTCAAGGCTGCTGCTGCTGCCACTGAATGCAACGCTTTGATGCTGCAACAAGCTCCAAATTTCAGAATCTGGACTTCAGAAACCCAAGATATTCCTCCCCCAGCACTGTAAAGCAGCTTTATCACTGTATTGGACTCCAGATCTTAACGCCATCAACTAACCAAACTCAACTGCTCGCGATCTGTCAGACATGCCATCCCTCCCATTGATTTCCCTGTGACACCAGCAAATCCTACTTAAGTCTTGCTTCTGACAATTCAGCATTGAACCCAAAGAACAGCTATGCACAAACATCCTCCCCAAAACATTAAGTGTTCCTAACATATTTAATTGCCAGATATTTTAAGAGCACAAAACAACACTGAAAACACGCTTGCTTCCACACTGACAGGGACGGCAACTGTGTGTATTACCAGTCAGTTTCCAAGACCACAAGCAGAATCACTTGAAAGCCTTACAGTGTGTTTAAAGTCTGCAAAATACTTAACGTTTTAAATATTCCTCTCAGCTCAAAGTTATGATCAACTACATTCACAAAAAAGGAGAGATAAGGAGATCTAAGAAATGTGTATCTTGATATCTAACTGTTCTGGAAGTTATGAATATTTCAGTAACTGACTGAAAGCCTCAGAAGTAAGTTCTTCCTGCAGACATCCAATTACCTCTAAATTTTTTTTTCTAGTGACATACTTTCGGTTTAGGATATGCACCTGCGTCATGTTGTCCTCACATCTTCATGGAGATGTTCATTAGCCACCCAGCAACTCCAGCTACGCTCCTGGTGAGTATCTTCAGCAGGGTGGCTCTTGGACATCTTTACTTCTGGAGGTAGTGACTCCACTACCTGGCACACCGAACACAAAAGACTGGATGACTGCCTAACAGATTCACACACTGAACTGGTAGGTTTTGAACATGTTAATTAAATCAGTTCTAAAAGTAACCTGTAATTCCAGCCAAACAAGAGAAACTCAGCTCAGGGTACTGGGTAAGTACAACTAGCTTGCATTCATGTCAGGGAAATTAAGCTACATTTAAAAATAGTACTTAATGAAAACAGTATTTCAGCTTACAACCCCTCCCCAGAGAACACTATCGTCCCCCACCTACCCATAGCCCATAAAACTGCTGCAAAGCAACTCAAAATAAGAGTGCAAAGCTCAGCCAACAGTTTGTTCACCTTTCACAAGCAGAAATAATTAAAAATACCTAAGTCAGATGCCTCTTGAGATGGTTGGTTGTGCGATTCCTCTCTCTTGCCACAGAAGGGATGGAGGGATCAGACCCAGCTTGCTGTCATCAGCACGACTGTCCAGCTGCTAGCACGACTGCATAGCCTCTAGCAAACTTTGCTTGCTAGTCTGAACATTTTCGTTTAACTAAAAGAAGGCAAACCGAGCTGTACACTATGAACTGTATGATGTGCTCCTCAAAAATCTGTGTTTCCTTTCATTAAATTGTACATTAGGCAGGCGGAGTTAACAGCTTGTAGCACAGCACTAGACGTAATGTCATTTCCACAATCTACCCCAACATAAGCACCCATGGACAACGTCACAGTGCGTATGCTGTATCGTGCACGTAACAACCATAGCTCCCTGCGGTGAACCATCCACATGCTGCTCACAGCAAACAAATCAAATTGCTCAGATAATTTCAGTTGGTTTAGAAATTGAAAAGCCGCATCCACCTTTGGTAAATAAATAAATAAAATCAGCATTCCTTCCCAGAAAGTAGACACGTGAATTAACCATTTAATCAATTAAGGGATGCCTGTCACTCCGAAAGGAATGGACTTTATAGCTCCTGTTACACAAATAGGTAACATGCAATAAGGAGCACAAGCCCTGCTCATTTACAGCAGCAAGAGAACTGCAGAAACCCAGCGGCACTATTCTCCTTCCAGGCACAGAAAGAACAACCCAAATAAATTGCAGGGAAGGAGATGAGAGGAGGAAGGGTTTAAAACTGCGGTCACGTGGACGCCGTAGCTTTCTGCAAGCAGATGGGTGAAGCTCAGATTAGCAAGGTATTAACAAAAGCAAGGGAGTAACGTTGATGAGGTGAGGCTCGAAAATAGCCGGACTCTGACCTGCTTTGCCGAGCAGAGCTCCCCTCTCCCGGATGGATCAGTGTCAGCTGTGAAGCTCTGCTGACTGCTGGGAAAAGATGGGAGATCACAAGAAAAGTGGGGCACGGTTGGAAAAAGCTTCTGAGGCTGAAGCTAAAAGATGAATGGCAAAGTAGATAACGCAGCAGCAGCCATGCAGGAGAGCACAATACTCCTTTAAATGAACCTTCAGCAGCAAGATGCAAAAGGCTCACTGGGAATAAGCCCTTCCCGTAGGTAAATACTCAGAAGATACACTCTCTAGAGATGTCCAGCAGGATGCAATATCCCTGCTTCGTACCTGAGTAAGCAAACAAAACAAGGGAATAACAGTTACACTGATGTTTCTAATGTGCAGGGGCTCACCCAAGCAGCGGAGCTGCTAGGATGTTACACTACTGCAGAAAGTCATCTGACAAGGAGCCCTTGAGAGCAGGACACCAGTAAAACCCCATCCAGCCACCTCACAACAGGCTCCATGATTATGCAGCACTCCCTCAAGGCCTGGGAAACATATATATGCCTCCTAAACACATTAGTAAACAGAGTACAAGACAAATAGGGTCCAGCCTGACATAGCTGTTGCTTTACCTACACATCCTGTGGTCAGACTCACTCTACAGGACTATCCTTGAACTGTGCTCTGACGTGCGTCTTTTAGGTAAGTCCCAAGAACATCTCCAAGATCTTCTAAACCTGATAAATACAGCATTTTCATAAGAGGCCATTTAAAAAAAAAAAAAAAAATCTTCCGTGTAAAAAGATCATGAAAATTCACCATCAGTCCTCTGGTAATACTAGTGATTCTCCTGCACGCAATATGGAGCTGTTGAAATGACTACTGATGGGGAAAAAAAAGTACTATTTTGGAAACAACATGATCAAGTACTGTAAAGTGTTCATACCAAAATATATTAAATAGACACAGTAATTTGCATTTGGGGTTTGTTGGGGGTTTTTTTTTGGTTTGGGTGGTTTTTGTGGGGGTGAGGGTGGGGCTGCATTAACAGAGATTGCACAGAACATAAATACACATGAAATTTGCTTTTAAGAGCAAGTATATTATTATCTGTCCACAAGCACTCCAAAACCTTTTCATTGCGTCTGAAAATACCTACATTCACAAATATTTAACCTGGGCGAGGGGATAAAGGTACCGTGGCAGAAATCCTGATGAAATATGCAGCTCACCCTACGTGGCACCTAAACAACACTGAAAAAAAAGTGTCTTAGTATAGGCTTTATTTCACATCATTAGTGAAACAATGTAGGGACTTGATCTCATTTGATCCTGAGAAAAACTTGTGCTGGTCTGAATCAGTCTCTGGCAGCCAAATTACAAAAGCCTGATCTCACAGCAACAGCCCAGAAGTAAAACCAGCATCTCCCGTCAAGTACAGGCAAACAGCAAATGCAACGGCTGGAAGGTGAACCAGCCCAGTCCTGCCACAGCATGGGCACATGGGTAACACAGCCTGCCTCATCCCAGCTGAAACACCAAGACGTGCCATGCGCACACAGCACCACGTGAATTAAGATTGAAGGGGAAAAACACTGATCTCGGACCAGAAAAACCAGCAGCTATAGGAGAGTATAAGGCTATCACGTTCCCATCTGTTATGGGGATTTCTTGCCCTCCCCGGAGGGCACAACGTGATCTGCAGGAGACAGGTTGTCAACAGCAGGGCTGAAGGCTCTCACTTTCTCGAGGAGTAATGAGAAAGGATCAATATTGAGAAAGATCCTGAGGAAGAGAGGTACAGCCACCAGGGAGGGCAGCACCACACACAGCATCAGCCCAAAAACCAGGAAACTTGCATTTCCTTAGTTCGCTAAAAGCCAGTTTTTGCCAAGTAACCAATTTCCTTACACTCTTCATTAAATAAAATATGAAGGGCAGGCGGAGACATAAAATATAAATGCATACACTTCCATAAGCAGCAGGGCCTGTTATTGTAGATGGCTGCATAAATCATTGAGGACACCAGGACTTATGTCCCCTAATGGAGGGCACAGACTTCAGGGTCGGTTAGCAGGCAAGGAAGTTTTATATTAACAAGTGTTGCTTTTATATTCGCCTTCATAATCACACTGCCTAGAAATAGCTAAAACCACTTTGGTTCATATATTATTTAGTCAGGCCAAACGGGTGAAAGGCAGAATCAAACCTCAAGACAAACATCACATGATTTCGGTGTGGATTTCCACCAAATATAAAACTTGCAATGGGATGGCAGGACACAGCAGTTTGGTAATTAAGCCAAAATGGCTGAAATAATCCTTCCACCAGATTTCCGTGCAAAGCTGCCTGAAGATACGACAGTAGTTATGAATTGCCCTATTGAAACTCGTTGCTGTATCTGTTTTCCAGCACTTTGCCACACACATGAGCGTAAACACGTCTTTACAGTTTCAAGTGTTAGCAGTTAGAAATGTTGCTTTGGCAAATTTCCCTGGGGAAGAGTAACAGCTACCTATGGAAGACTTGCCCCTAATCACTGCCATCTCCTTTTACTTAATATTTTTTATTTCAGGCAGCTGACTGACAAATAATACTGTTGCAGTGCTCATGTTTACACCGCACAACTTCTTTCCTTTCTTGTATTTGCAAAATTTGACTCAAAAGGCACGTCAGCTTTCAAACAACGAGCTGCTGGCACCTCAAAGTTCAGTTGTGAAAGCTACCTGTGTATCTAGTTGAAAACCACCTTTCACCTTAAAAATTAGGATGTGGTCTAAAATATTTTCAGACTACCTTTTTACTACTCCGTATTTGCAAACTGGACTTCAGGTGGCCTTTAACTTGCAGTCAGATAAACAAGTTCAGGATGAAGACTGTGCTTAGCTGTACAAGTGACTTCTCTAGGACAGGACAGGACATGAGAAGCTCCAAGAGAGTGGTGCTCAGATCTTTAAGGGACTCCACACTCCTCTTTCCTACCATACAGGACTATAAAGCTCAACAGGTCCCCGCTAAAGCTCCAGAAATAGCAGGTCTGCCCCAAGCATGGGGGAAACCCAAAGCCACGCATCAGCTTGTGGCTGCCTCTTCCCCAGCTTATTCAGAGGTTCAACAGAACTGATAGTCATCTTCATATCCGAAGTCATTTCCAAGTATAAAATTACTTCTGCTTACCCATTTTGAAAGGCACTTATAAGACAGGAGTTCCGCCCTATTCCCAAGCTCTGCATAAAGCTGGATTTATTGATGCAGACCCATGATTCATCAGAAGAGCAAGCTGTAGGAGACAAACTGTATTATGCTGGAATCTAGCAAAATCAGGAAGGGCAGGGG